>OY743226.1:24421508-24613726 GCA_963555765.1 Orthonevra nobilis
TATAGGCAGGTGATCGCTCATTAGCTGTACGCTTAAACAAAGATAAGACAATTCGTAACTTTTCTGCGGAAGTCATGGTGAGGCAGAGTATTGTAGAATGGCAGGGTACCTCGAATTGCCGCCATACAAACAACTGGAGAATGTATCGATCGAATGTCAATTTTCATCCGTCTTAAATTCAATTAACAAAGAAACGGTACAAGAAAATTGTCAAGAACGGGAGTCTTATAGCTAAGTTTAGACCACCACGATTTTTGCCAAAAGATTAAAAACAAATCGTTGTGTGCGAGGAAGCACCATTCGACTTGACTAGACTTAATTGCCAGCGAAGCAATGCGGTAAGAGTAAGTGGTAACCGCTTTCAGGATTCGTTGAAACATTTTCCGGTGCCAGGGTAGTGCCAATTTAGATTTACAGATTTACAATACATTTTCTGGCCGAGCCATATTAAAAAGTGGTGATATCTATTGGCACAACGTTCGCCTTCATTGACCCTTTCGACTGTTCCAATGCAAGTACTTGAAGGGAAAGGCTTACAGTAACAAATTTCCTCTTTTTTTCGTTTCCTTTTGCCCTAGTTCATTGGGTCAACTATCAATAACTCCTAGTGACGTGGAATACCATCTTGCTCGCCTTAAAACTGACACCACCTACGGACCTGATGGGATACCTCCATTAATCTTTAAGTATTGCTGTAGCTCTCTTGCAGCTCCTTTGGCTTTTTTATTTCAAGCCTCTATTAACCAAAAAGTTTTTCCAAAATTTCGGAAAAATGGTTTCATAATCCCGGTGCACAAAAAGGGCTTCCGGGGAGATGTTACTAATTACACGCCCATAGCTAAGCTATCTTGCTTTTGAGGCTATCATCTTCGACAGCGTTTATTTTAGTTGTAAATAGTTCTACGCTGGCTTAAGTAAAACTGACAAAGGACTTAGGTGTACAATTCGCTCCAAATCTTGACTTCTCAATTCATATTGAGCCAATAGTCAACAAAAGCAACACCCTTCTCGGCTTCATGAAACGGTGGAGAAAAGAATTTTCATGTCCATTAATCACGAGTACCATGTACACAACATTTGTAAGGCCACAGCTTGAGTATGTATCCAAGGCGTGGTCACCGTATTACTCAACACAAATTAACCGTATCGAGTCTGTTCAACGCAAATTTGTTCGTTTCACACTTCGGCATTTATCATGGACTGATCCTCTACGTCTTCCACCTTATAAGGACCGTCTTCTACTTATGGGCCTTGATTCATTACAAAAACGTCGGGAAGTCTGTGATATTGTGTTTTTACATCAGCTTATTGCTGGTAATATTGACGCACCAACCACTTCTTAACCAAGTCAATTTTAGTGTAAAGTCTTTCAATTTTAGAAACTCAAACATTTTTGACATAAAATACCACCGTACGAATTACGGATGCAACGAACCTGTTACTCGGATGTCAATAGAAGCGAATGCAAACTGTCATACTATATGTTCGATTTTGTATCCAGTAAACTTTTTGGACGTGTCAATTCTTAATGTGCATGCTACGTCGTTTTTCAATACTCTTGTTTTTATTTGTATTTATTTTATAATTAACAATTGTAGTTAAAATATATATTCTTTTTTTAATATTTGTTAAACTTTGTATTTGTGTATGGTGTTAGGCTTTATTTGTTTATGTGCATGCATTACGTCCATCCATCTGATGAGACGATGATTTGCGAAGTTAGTGCTCGTTGTATTATTAAATGTATTCAGACATACCTTCGGTTGACAAGTGTCCTTTTTTGACAATATTCAAGTGTATATCATCAGTTGTTCTGACATTCGGACAGCGTGGATGGTGACTTTTGTGTCCTCGTTTGCTATAATTTCGTATCTCCTGAATCTCAAGGAAATTGAAAGTATTTTAAGAACTTTTACTTGTTAAAAAAATCCCTTGCACGACAAAAAAAGTATTATTTTTTTGTTATCCCACACCAATCAAAACTGCCCAAATATCCTTTCGTCATCACCACACTCAATTTTAAGCCAGCCTCATTTTCATTTTCATTTGTCTAAGCCCCTTTTGCTAGATCGGTATGCATCAAGCGTAAATCCATTAAACCCACCCAAATGGGTCCTTTGAACAATAGCAAGGACTTTGTAGTTCATGAACTCATTGCATTGTTCTTCTATCTGTTACCACACACAAATGAAGATATTTGCACATTGGCTTAAAGGAAAATTATAGTTTCATCTTTTCCACACTCAGCATCTGCATATTTGTTGGAGCCATTGTTGCAACACTAGCGTCCCTAATCCATAGGTAAATGCCACATGTTAGCACCTCCATAGTTCCGGATACTAAAGTAGAAAACTTTCCCGAGTATCACCGGCTTGGTGAAACAAAGCAAACAGATTGGTACCGGAAGGCCCGAAACCCTGTTGTTGTCACGATGTTGAATTTGAGAAAATAAATTCGCTACGTACCCGGAAAAAGGTACTCAGAGTACGAGTTCAACTCATGAATACTTAAGGATGGGAGTGACACATTTTTGAAAGATTGGAAAAAGGAGCTTGTTGAATGTGTGTCTGTGTGTATGAGTGTGTGTGCGATTCAAAAAGCGCACTGAGCACAACAATAGCGGCACTTCTGTTCGAGGAAAGGGTTCATCCTACAAATAAGAATAATACGCTTCCGAGGAAGGGTGTGACGATTTTTTTTTGTGCTTTTTTTGAAAGGTGTGATTTATGAGCTTTTCTTTCTGCAAACGGCTTTATTATTTCTGTCCCATTGTTGTATTGAAAAAAATAAGGAACTCGTACAACTGAAAAGATGTGAGAATGAAATTGAAGTTCCTGCCACACAATCCATTTCAAATGGCAAAAAGGTTTTGGCCCTCTGCTTTTGAAGTTCAAAGTTCAAAAAACAAAGACATGGAAATGTAGATTTTTGAATGAATAACATCTTTATTTATAGCCATTTTGGTAGTTTGTAAATTGTCGAAATATCAAACTCGAGTGGCATTTAATTTTGTTGCCCATAATAGAGTCGGCCTTCTTCACAAACTTACGCTTGAATACGTCGTCCTGTAAATCGAGAGCTAATTGAAATTTGCATATTAAATTGATGGAATACTACTTTGGGCACTTTTGCCAACTGCACATAGTTGATTTTTGAGTTGATAAGAGTATCCTTTGGGTAGGGGGGGGGATGTCGCCAGGAAAACGTTTCCTTGCATATTCCATGGATATTTAGAAATTCCTGTTTGGGGGAATGGCCCAGTGACGAGTGAGTTTTCGAAAGTGATTTCTGTTGATTGAAACTTTAAGGATCAATTGGAAAAATTTTAGTGAATTAGTGGCATCATCCTTTCGTAACCAGTTAAAGAGGAGTTACTTAAGCCTTTAGTACTTTTGGAAGAAAAGTCTGTGAAGCTATGAAGCCAGGAAATGAATAATGTTTTCAAAAATTCTGATTATTTTGCTGTTCCTGTTTGATTATTATTGCTGTGTATTTCGAAAACATTTTTTGTTGTAATTTTCTCTTAAATCTAAGTCTTCTTAATAATCCAACTTTAGACCTAGAAAAAACATTCATTGAATGCGAACACTCAAAACTAAAACACGAAAACGAGGACATAGCCTTCATGAAGTACCACCATGTAAAAAAATGTTCCACCTTGTTCTACAGCTGCACGAGAACCGCCATCCACGACTCATGCGGAAAAAATGGGTAAATCGGAAACCATGTGTGGTAAAAAAAAGCGGACAAATGCAAGTTGGAGACGCACACGAAGGGTTCCATACGACAATACAACATGAAGCATTGTATTGGCGTAACATGTAAAACATTTATATAGTTTAAATAACTAATTATATATTTATTTATAACATTTATTTATAATTGTTGTTTTATTTAATTTTTATTTATTTATTTATTATTTATTTAATTTGTTTTAATTTTATGACACGTAAAAACTTAAAAAAACATTCTTCTTATACTACTATAAAAAAAAAAACGGCCAAGTGCGAATCGGACTCGCGCACCGAGGGTTCCTTTAAAACCTGTAGGAATATAAGTTAAAGTTCATCCATCACGACAATCGAGTCATAGTTATGGTATTTTTAAAGACAAGCCTTGTAGCAACCTTGCAAAATAAAATATTAAAGGAACAATACAAGCAAGCTGTCTGTTTGACAAAATTATAATATAATATGACAAGCTATTCGAAAAATTTACATAGAGATAATTCGCGGTCATTGCGGCAACTACAATTATGTTTTTAATCAGAATTTAATCAGATTCAAGATTTGCGGCATAAATGGTTGTACCTTTGTGTTTTTGCGTTCACTTAGAAATTTGAATTTGCGTTCGCAATTTTTCCTTTATCTGTGCTATAAGACTGCTGCCTCGTACCATATTTCAAGATTCCCAGTTCACGGGAAGTATCCCGTAGTTTTTGATTCCCTTGCGAGTGTCGAAAATTTTCGGAAGAAACGGCACCAAAGTCATCCTATAAGCGGTTCCGTTTTTTCCTTTCGAGGCACGTACCCCTAAAAAGAAATTCAATTATCAAAAAACAGGAGGCGAATGAATGAAGATTATAAAAACATATTTAAGTTAATATTGATTGGGATATAAAAATGAAAAGCAAAAATAAAAAACAAGAAAAATAATATTGTTAATAGGACTACCGGTTGAAAATGTCGTTTTTTCAAAAATCAAGGCTTTATTGAGGAAAAATAGATATAAATTCAAAATTCAAAGTATTGCCCATCGCTAGCCACACATTTTTCCCATTTTTCTGGCAATTCATGGATACCCGTTCTGAAAAATTCGACCGGTTTGGCCGCAATCAACGAATCGATCCATTTTTTGACATCAGCGAAATGACGGAAGGGCTGGTCAGCCAGGCCATGTTGCATCGATCGGAAGAGATAGTAATCGGATGGCGCAAGGTCTGGACTATACGGCGGGTGGGGTAGGACATCCCATTTGAGCGATTCAAGGTAAGTTTTGACGACATTTGCAACATGTGGCCGAGCATGGTCATCTTGCAAAATAACTTTATCGTGTCTTGCGACCGTATCCGCCCGTTTTTCCTTCAGTGCTCGGCTCAAACGCATCAATTGTCGTCGGTAAACCTCGCCGTGATTGTTTCATTCGGTTTTAACAGCTCATAATACACAACATAACCTTCAGGCCATGAAAATTGTGAACGGCCGTCGATGTTGAGGCATGTCCGGGGTATCCATACGTTGCTCGACGTTTTGGATCATCACCAGTGACGATTCTCTGCAAAAAAGACTCCTTTTTGTGGCGTTCAATTAGCAATTTCGGACATGCAAAATCGGCGTTCGTCGTCTCGTGGCTTCAATTCATGCGGCACCCAATGTCCTACCTTTCGGATCATTCCCATTCCTTTCAAACGAATGGTTTGCTGAGCGACGCCAAGTGATTTTGCAAGTTCTTCTTGCGTTTGTGACGGATCTTGATCGAGCAATGCCTCCAATTCAATGTCTTCAAACTTTATCACCTGGCCGGGGCGTTCTTTGTCTTCGGTGTCGAAATCACCATCTTTGAACCGCTTAAATAATCGCTGACACACTCTAACGTTTATAGTATAGCCCGGGTAAGCTTCGGCAAGCAATTGATGCGCCTCGGTTGCTTTTTTCTTTAAATGAAAATGAAGTTTCTGATGTGACAGCTGTCATGGTCAAAATTCACCTCAGAGTAATAAATATGAAGTTCTCTGCAATAACGGCATTTTCAAAAGTATAATTATTATTACTCAACAAATATATTTATAATATTTTTTTATGAATCTTTTTCTTCAGGCTTGAAAGAAAAAAGAATAATAAAATTTATTTTTTTTAAGAAAACTAAAACAGATAAACTCTTGAGTAAGCGGTGTGCGGTAACGCGGTATAAAAGAGCCAAAACTGTGATTTTCTTATGCTAAGTACATCACGTAAATTATGGAAACCATACAATCTTAAGGCGGAGTATCCCGAATTTTTAAAATATGTTTTTATCGTATTTTTTTGTCTATTAAGCAAAGGATCACTTTTCTAAGAGTGACTACTACCTTAACAAGTCAACACATATTGCAGCTTAGATTTAAAAAAAAAACATTATAAACTAATTTTAAAAATGTATTGACTACAATAAAGGCTGAGATGATAGTACTGTCTTAGAAGGTTATTGAAGTTTTGTTTTAAATGCAAAGGATGATCTTTCCAGCTTAACCTGCTTTCTGAAATACTTCCCAAGTACTTAAATCTATCAACAGAACAGTTTCTGTTTGTATAATGAGTGGAATTGTCAAATTGATGAGAAATATCATTTTAATTATATTAAGGACAACTTGGTGAATGATATCTTAACACTATATAGTATGTTCACAGATACAACCTAAAATATTGAAAATCATGAATTTAGTTTTTTCACTTATAATTAGTTTGTGTTAAAATAACCAATCGCGCAGAATTCGTAAATTTTTATTGACAGAAATAAACAGAAGGCAGAAGTGACATCAGCAATGGCTGTTTTTTGGCCTTTCAAACATTGAACGAAAAGTGACTTAGGAATAGGATCAGGCCCAAAACGGAACCTTGAGGAACGCCTTTATTCATATATTTTTCCGAACTTGAAATGTCACTTAGATAGAACGCAAATCAATCATAAACAGACCCTCGAAAACCTGTCCTATACAGTTTTTGGAGTAACAAAACACGGTCCTTCCAGCAGAAGCTGGAATCTCAGATTTATTCAAGCTATGATTAAGTTCGCCACACAGTTTCAAAACAGCTTATTTCGTCGATCTAACTTTTCTGAATCCAAATTGAGAATCTTTAAAGAAATTACTTTTGACCATGAAACGAAATATCGACCTTTGGCTTGTTTTTATTTAAGATCTGGTTAAGAACATTCCTATTGATTTTTTCAGTTTTTAGTTCTTTGCAAAGTTTATCATAACATCTTTTAAACCTACTTTTGAGAGGATGCGTCCTATGTCTAACATGTAGCTTGTTTTTTAAATTATTTTTTTTTGAGAAGTGACAAATTTATGCACTTTTAACTTTTTATTATTTTTTTGACACATCAGCAACTGTTTGAAATGTGGAATTGAAGCTTTTGTAGAAAACTATTCATTGCGGCCTGAAGGGTTGAAGTCGAGATCGCCTGCTTTAAATTCAGACAAATTCTTTGATTTCTTTTTGTAAACCTCTTGCCAGACATAACCCCATAAGTCTGACACAGTTGGGTCAGGTGAACTTGGGCGCCAGCGCAAAGTGGAGTTTCTATATGTGCAGTTGTTCCATCTTACGGGAACCAAATGCTGTTGAACACGGATACTTCTATACGGCGCAGTTCTGAGTAGCAAAAACTCCTTCAACATCTTTAAACAACGCAGCCCATGGACTATTTCTATTTAAACGTTTTCGTCAAAGAAGTATGGCCCTGAAATGTACCTTGATGAATCTGCGCACCACACCGTGACTCGTTCTGGGTTCAGTTCCGTCTCATGGATTTGCTTGTATGCAGTGCCGTTTAGGTCAAAATGGGCCTCATCATACATTAAGATAGAATTTATGAAGCTGTCGTCTTCTTCAGCCATTTCAATTATTTTTTTGCCAAAATTTCAGGCGACTACTGGACTATGTAAAGAAACAAACTGACTTCAAACTAAACACAGGGATCGCAGTGGTATGGTCTTTGTGTGATGTCACCAGATTTGGCAACCATGTTTACTAGCCACATAATGGTCCATCTACTCGAGGAAGTATGCGCAAAATTCCCGGAATCTAGGACTGCACAGAATGGTTCTACTGCACTATCCAAATCCTCTTTTCGGAGTCCCAAGCATTCATTTTAAGAAATCTTAATAGTAACCTGTTTGCACTTTATACGCTCGAAGGGCTCCTGGACATCCACATCAGGAGTTGCAGCTCACAACATCTCAAAGGTAAATCAACGGTGGCAGCTCTCCACGGGATAGTAGAGAAAATAGAAGATAGCCTTCATCACAAGCAATTCGCTCTAGCATTATTTCTAGATAGTGTGGGAGCCTTAAATAATGTTATGAGCCTCGCACTAGATACAATGGAGATAGAGCATGGCATTTCCCAATGAATATGTAGCAGGATCATCAATTCCGGTATTCCCACAGTTCTATTAGGAAGTAAGTCAGTTAGTGCTCGTCAGACTGCGGTCATATCCCCGCTACTATTGGTAATGATCGTAGACTACATACTTTAGAAACTGCAATCGTTGGGCATAGATGTGTAATGCCCACGCAGACGATGTTGTGTTTGTGATGCACGGGTTCTACCTAAAAATCGTCCGACTCATGCTAACATATGGGGCTCTGTATGGTGGAAAGCAACACTCAGGCAATGACATGGCCATGAGAACGGCCAGTGTTGTCACAACAGCCGCTCTCCATATGCTGCCAGTTGACATACAAATAAGATTTCAAGCGGTAAAAAGCGCAAGTAGACTCACAAGCACAGGGCTTTTTAGAAATAATAGTGAACGTCACCGCTCGATTTTTAAAAAATATGAACACGGGCAACCATAAGGATATGGAGGAAATCCTTCCTGAATAAGACATCGGTACGCTGTACAAAATAGCGTATCCTGGAAGAGATGAATGGCAAGCAAAAGCAGTATCTACTGATGGCTCTAAGACCATAGAGGGAACAGGCTCTGGAATCTTCTTCATAAACCAAGACCTAAGAAATCGGTATCCGGACGGGATATCGCTACCTAGATCGACAGTCCAGCTGCGCTTAAGGCACTAGAATCTCGTGAAATAAAATCGGTAACAGTCAGAAACTGCCGCACCATTATGCACGCAGAATCAGGTGAAACTATGTTGGGTGCCCGGGCACTCCGAAATCGAAGGCAATGGGAGGAAATCTACCTCCGGCCAATAGTGTTTCTATTAAACCTTCTACATCTGTCGTTAAGGCTATGAGAAAAGCCGAACTCAAGCAAAAACAGGGCATCAAAGGCTCTATGGCCCACATTCGACCTAATCTGGATTCCGGGGCAAGATACCGGGAGATTGCCACAATCGTTGCAGTCTGCAAAGCTGGGCGTATCAATTCTGCCGCTAAGACAACAAGTTGGGTATGAGTGAAACCTTACACCACTTTCAACGTAAATTTCCAGAGCTGCCTAGCAAAAGATTTTGCTTTTCCGGCAAACCAAACGACTTTTCAGAATTTTACCTCATCATTTAAACGAACTCATCCTCAAACTTAATTCCTCTTTTGTGCCGTCTAGAACCAAAGCGGGGCTTCCAGCGATAGACATGAAGGGCATGACATCGGCATCTTCATATCTATAAATCCTATCCACTTGAGTCCATTGAATGTTTGTTGATGTCAATCAAAGCGCAGATGAAATTTTATGAGAAGGGAAATAAGACCGTCCCCCCGCCTGATGAATTGCATTTTGAATTCATTCCATTGAAGTCCTGCATCGTGACCATTTCAATCCATTAGAACTTCAATAAGATGTAAGCATCGCACAAAAGAAAACTATTCTCCTTTGCTTCGGGACGTTACAGGACACTCGGTGCAAAAGTGTGGCAAAAAAGCCAACCTTTGTACTTCTTAAGGTGTTTTCCATTTTCCTTTGACGCAGAAATACGTACGAACGTACAAATGGAAAACTTGATTCGTTTGTCAAAGTATTGGGAAATTTCTTTGAACGACAGAGGAGCACTAAATGTTTCCAATAACCAAGCACTCCGCCTCTGTGGGCTCAATTCGAAACGAATAAATAAGGAGCTCTCCTTAAAGGTTTCTGTATTTCAATTGTGCCAACGGGGCACCTTTTTACGAAGCGGATGTGGCAAGTGGGTGAGTTGTTTTTTTTATTTCAAGTTCGAATTTCGTTCGATCGATCAATAAGCGGTCCTTTTGTCATGTAAATAGAGACATTGCGAGCTTCGTTTAAGTTGCCAGAAGTGAAATAAAACGAAATGATGAATATCCTTGTAAAAAGACGAAACTTTGATTATATCGGTCTATGAAATAAAATTACATGTGGGAGTGAAACTAAATCCCCTTACGAATTCATACCATGCAAATCCGTACACATCTGTTTGGCGACCACATCCGTCATTTGTGCTTCCTAGCAATCACATAAGAAGCACTCGACTCCAATCTCTCGCGCACATGACACGGATTTCCTTTTATTCAAATAGCTGAAGCGTCATCATCACTTCCTTGACACACTTGTCGTAGGTCTCGCCCGGATTTTGAGATCTTGAATATGAATGTGAGGCTAGCAATGTTTTATGCATGATATAAGACACCAAACAATGCGGGGGGGGTTCTTCTTATATTCCTTGAACAACATTGGAGTATCGCATCAGTTCATCTCCTTTTGTTATGTTCTAGGTGAATTTTCTTAAAACCTCAAGTCGCATACTTTAGCGAAAATCTCATAAGACGGGCTTCGAAGGAACTTAATTTGATTCTCAGGAATTCCAAACGTCGAGGAATGCTGATAGTGGTTCAAAGCAGCTTTTTTTGATACTGGCGTCATTTAACTGATTCTGGAAATGTCTACATCAACTTTAAAAATAAGTTCACTGAACTGATGCCCAGTAAGGAGCAGATCATATCAAATCCTTAGCTTCACAAGGAGTTGTATGAAAAGTTATTGCTTTTTAGTTTACACGCTTTAGAGGGATTTTGCCTGCCCGTAGAAGAATCGAAAGACTGTTTAATGGTTTAAAGCTCAAATGCGATTGCTGTATGGAACTTATTTGCATTCATTCAGTTCGCAGTATTTTATTTGTTGGGTAAACTTTTTTGGTGGACCAGTTAGTTGACATTTCTAGACTGAGAAACTAGCCTGGTCCATTCTTTCTCAGACTAGCGTTAGTCTCAGATACTTAGCTTCGGTGGAAAACGATTTTGTTTCATTTGGAGTGATTTAACAAGTCCTTATATCTTCATAGTTGCTTATTCGACTGAAGCATCTGAGGTGTAAAAAGCCGCATAGTCTGCAAACGAGTCTTTAGTAGTGCCTTCTTCGCGTAGAATATCTCTCTTGTACCCCGATTACAATAGCTGGCCGAGTATACTTCCTTGTGGAACGCTGTCGACAATAGTGATGCGTAATCATTTCTGTTTTTAACGTGGAAAAGTTTATTTACAGGACAGGATTCTAGTATAATACACAATGGTGTCGGAAACACCTGCCGTCAAGACTTCGTTTCACACTTTGTCAAAAACTAAATGCTTTTTCGATTTCGTTGGTTATCCTTTAAAACAGATTTATTGAATGATTGATACTGAAACCAAATTGATGGTAAGGGATAGGAAGGTTTTTCAATGATCGTTTGTAGATGCTTCACAAATTGGCTTCTTAAACTTTCTCGACATAATTGGCGAATTGATTTGAGCGTCACAGTTCAGTTTCAGTTTAAATAAGACAAAAACGTTTAAACTATTAGGTGCGTAATGAAATTGCTTATTTTGACGAAAATGCATTTTTATTATCATCTTCCATTTGCCGGATATCGTTGTGGTAAAAGTGTTCATCTTTTGAGGCTATCAACGAATCAAGCCAATTTTTCATGTCTTCGTATGAGCGGAACTGCTGATCAACCTGACCATGTGGCTGAGTGGCGAAGTTGGTAGAGCGCCTGTCTTTCAATAGACAGGTCCCAGGTTCAATTCCTAGAGTGGTCTTGTTTTTCGAATCCGGTCCAGTCATAATTTGCCAATGGTATAAAGTTGATGGCCCAATAACTTGATTGGTTGACCAGCGATAGTTGTCTGACTAATGGGTGGCCTTGTTGCATTGGTTGTTGTATCGGCTTAATTCCAAGTTCGTTTTGTCAAAATAGTGGTTTGTGTAGATTGTGTGTAAATGGCTCTGCTGTCAAGGCATAACACTGACAGCGGGGTGTTTAGCTAAATCTTCCAAACTTTCAAAGAAAATATATCTTACTAATGTCAAATAAAGTACTGCGAGTTAAATGAAAGCTATTAGGTCGATATAAAAATCATCCGTCCCGTTTCGGCTCCACTTAAGGAAGTGAGTTGAAACCAAACACATCTGACTTTCTCAAACCACATATTCTTTCAATCTTCTCCTAATTCTTTCGCTCGCTCTGTGCTGCACGCATTTTAAGAGTATTCATATCATCTTGAAGAGAGAGCCAGTTGTAATAATAAAAAAAAAACAAAAAAAGGTTCGTAGAAAGAACGGAGCCCTGTGGCACACCAGCATTTACATACTATATATGTCTGCTTTAATCCAAGGGTCCTAAAGTTTGGTCTCTTATTCACTGACATTGAGCTTACCATATGAACATGTTTTTGACAAAAAATTCTTATTCCACGCTCTGTCAAATGACTTTTAAATATCAAGTCTAATAATGTTTTTATACCGCAAAGATGCAAAGACTGTTGCCTCTTTTTGATGAGATATGTACCTCCAGATCACTAAGGGAGCCGGTAATATTTCATAAGCAGACGATTTTTGAGCGTTTTGGAAATTCGAATCTTCCAAAAATTCAAACCTGATTTTTTAAGAACTTGAGGTTGAGCTAGAATCCTAATTTTTGTAATTCTTTTGCAAAAATAATCCCTTCGCGTTTTTTTTTCCATACTCAGGTACATATTTGGTTATACGCTTGTGAATATTTGATTTGCATTTACATTTTTGGCTCAGTTTCAATCAAAAAGAGAATGTCAAATAAACGTAAGAAAAACACTTTGTTTTTGAAAGTCAAAGTTAAGATTTAAAAAAAAGTTGATGAAGGTGTTTAAAGCAATCGACAGTAGCGATATTAGATGCTGTTTCAAACATCAATCAAGAAGCTAGAATAACTAAATCTTTACACAGCGCATAATATTCGGAAATGGAGTCTTTTTTTGAATGTTTTTTTAAATCAACATAAAAAGAAGTGCACATGGTTCATGCACTGAACCAATAATTAAAAGCGAAAGCTGATTCAATTTTTTGTGAAGTATATCTCGATAAACATGAAAATGCGTTTCGTGCAAGTGATGGATGGTTTACCAAATTCAAAAATCGGCAGGGTCTGCTTGGGAAAAAAGGTCCATGGGTAAAAATGCAAAATCGACACATTTCAATTTAACTAGGCGCAAATATACTGATGGATCACACTTAATAGGGGATCTTTCATGAGTGGTTTCAAAATATATTTATTAAAAAAGTGAGGAGAAATAATCTTATATCTTGGTTCCATGATTTTTTAAATATTTTTCATGTAACATGTCATGCGCTTTTCAGAAGAAAATAATTTGCCCCTTTCTTATTGACAACTGCTCTTCTCTGGCACCACTTGACAAACTTCAAACTGACGATGGAAACATAGTTGCATATATCTTTCCACAAAATGTGACAGCATCTGTGCAACCAAAATTGATGTACAGAAGTAAGCTTCTTGCTCAGTTTAACGCTAAAAGTGCTGAGCTGAATATTCTTTTGAAACGCCATTCAATCCGCAATGCAATAATGTTACTGAATCAAGCTTGAGATGTGTTGCCACAAAGAGTGCTAAAGAATTCTTGGTCCAACTTGTTGAATTGGGACTCGGACCACTACGAAAGCGACAACGATTTGCCACTATCACAATTGGTGCAAAAAATCAGGACTGCAATAAAGTTCTTCGAATAAATCAAAATCTTTTAGCAGAAATCGATCCCATTAATTCCATCTATAAAGAAGAAATGGAAGACTGAAATCAAGATGTGTTTGAAGGCTAATCTGAATATGAACTCAGCAGCGATGATGAGGCTTGTCGATGTCGAACCAGTTATTTCTCATTTTACAGACATTCAAAAATTAAATAATTTAATCAAATGTTGCAAAAAGAGTGGCCCTGCGTAACGATATCGTTTTATCAAGTTCAATTAAAACAAAAAAAACTGGCCCAGTGCGAGTCGGACTTGCGCACCGAGGGTTCCGTACAAACCTGTAGATATACTATATAAGTAAAAATTCATCCATCCCGACAATCTATAAAAAATAAAATAAGAACATTGCTTCATGCCGAATTTCAAGATTCTAGGTCGAATGAAAGTACCCTTAAGGTTTTGATTTCCTTGCGAGTGTCGAAAATTCGCGGAAATTTGCGGCATAAACTGCTGTGTCTTTTGATTGCGTTGGCTTAGAAGTTTTATTTTTTCACATCTCCAAGCGACGGTATACCTGCGTATATGGTATAAATGGCAGGGACTTGACAGACAGACGGACGAACGGACAACAAAGTGATCCTATAAGGGTTCCTTTTTTTCCTTTCGAGGTACGGAACCCTAAAAAACGAACAAACATTACTGATGATATGGTAAAAAAAACTATTAAAATTAAATAGATTCTTGTGAATAATGAATTTTGGAGGTTGTTTCATACTTTTTTTCCTTTTTAAATGAATAAAAAAAAACGTCCAGAAATTAAAACATTTCGGATATAAGAATTACCCCAGGAACAAAGTGGCTCTAATTTCTGACCATCCACTGTATTTGAAAAAAATCGACACGTCAGTGTAATAGTTCGACAGTTGGTGTGGGAACAAGTTTAGCCTTCTTTTCAAACGGGCTTGTCAAATGCGATTTTAACTAAACCCTTGAAGAGGTCATTTTTTTATTTTGTTAAGGAATGCACGGAATATCATCTGAACTATCGGAATGTCCTGATCTGACCTGTGGATACATCCTTAGAAGTCACCTATTCAAAACCCAAGGTCGTCTGATCCTCATCGCTTTTTCGGAAACTAAGCATGGAGTTTGAAGTGAAAATCCTACTATATACGCAATTCATTGCCAACGTTGTAGATTCTCATGCCCGCTTGAAAAGTGGCCCGAAATTTACAGATTGAATATTTCCATATATCCTTCTTTTATTGGCATTTCTGTTCTAAAAAAAATTTACAGTGCTGAATTTTCTGTAATGTCATTTGCTTCGAGATTTTCCAAACTTCAATTTCCACTCGCGCAATCAAAAGTATGATTCTCTCAAAATCCTTTTCAATTGCATTACCACCTGGAAATTGCATTTCAAATCAAACGAATTGGAACGGGGTAATCAAAATATCGCCCTCTTAAGAACGGATACACTCCTCCTATCTGCATTTGGTTGCCAAAGTTATTTTCATGCACATCCCCGGGGCCTCAACACACACCGGAATGTATAGTAAAACATTGACTTCAATCCTCAAATCAAATCAACTTGCTTTCTATGTTTTTTATTTTTGTTGTAAATGTTGTTCAAACTGTTGACAGGGATGTGCGGAGGAAAAACCTTAATAAAAAAAATAGGAAAATATTTTCTGCCATTCAATATGGGGGCTGCAGGACAGCCGGAAACCTTTTTTGAATAACTATTCCTACCATCAACCAATTCAAAACACCATCCCTCCAGCAAATCCGCACTATTTATGGTATGGAATTCCAATCAGGAATTTACGCTTGTCTTGCATTTCCGTAAGTTTTTCCTCGTTGTTCTTTTTTTCTGTTTTTCATTTTCGTTTCCTCTAGTTTTCCATTATCGCACTCCGTTGGCTTTTCGAACGTGTTTCCTGTTACCAGACGACGACACGACGAAGGGAGAGGTCCTGCCTTATTTCGTAGATGCGCCCTTCTGCTTCGTGCCCAACTTTCACCAAGGATAGCAGAGTAAACAGCCAGTAAAACTACATGTGTGCGCCTTAATTTACTGACGGCTGTAGATTTAATTTGCAAGCAAAAAAACCAAAGAAAAATACAAGAGAGTGAACCCCAAAATCCGAACTTGAGCGAAAAGAAAAGTTAATTTTTAAACTTCCAATAAAACAAGTTCAATATTGAGATGAAGATCATTAAAAATGGATAACGTTGTTGGATGAATGTTTTATGAGTTGGCTTCTGGGAACACTGAATCTGAGACGACTAAGTGAGATTTTATGGAAGGAATGCCTCCGAGGAATCAATAGGGTATAGAAATGCGGGCGGATGTTAATTCCATTTAAAATTATGAGGTCTTGAGGTCGTCTTGTTTTTTAAATAATTTTTTACAACATCGCTTTGATGCCATTGTATCGCCTCGCATACAGGGTGACCCAAAAAGAAAACTCAATCGAATTGTTCATTTCCATTTAGGCTTTATTTTTTACCTTTTTATCGCATTTTAAATTTCGGACGACACGTTCTCGCACTCTTGTCGGACACTCTCCTAGAGGTAGGTAGGTAGGTGTGATTATCACATCTGAAACAGTTGTGAATTTTGCTAGGTTGCCGAATGAGTAGTGCTTTTCCTCGTTTTTGCGAGGACGGGACAGGTGCCTAGGTAGTGTAGTACGCTTTCTACTTCTTCCTCGTCCCTGCAGCTCCTGCAACAGTCGTTATGGGGTGCTCCCATTCTTAATGCGTGTGAGCCCATGATACAGTGACCTCTTATAATTCCTACGACCTTACTTATTATATTTCTGTTAAGGGTAAGGAGTGTACTTGTCTTTTTTGGATTAATGAGAGGCCAAATTTGCCTCGAAGTCCTACAGGTGTCTAGTTCCACCCATCTCCAGTTGGAGATATTTATGGCATCTGCATTTAGCGTGGTGTTTATTGCTTGAATTGAGGGGTAAGGGGTCCCCTGATTTATTGCCAGTGGCAAGCTCACCCCTATTCTAGCTTGCTTGAATATCGCTTTAACTTCTGCCTGGAATACGCTGCAGTGGTTGGGCAATCGAAGGGACAGAGAGAAAGAGATCTCCGGCGAGATCGCAGATTCTCCGAGTTCGGTGCCTTCGTTCGTTTTGGAACCGTCCGTATAATCTGCCAGAATGACGGATTTTGTGACTATATTTTTCGACCAGTCATCCCTATCTGGGATCAGTATTTTGTATCCCGATTCGAAGTCTAGGATAGGTGTGATATAGTCTGTATGTCTCGGAATTCTCGCATTCTTTATTATTTCCGTATGACCTGGGCTATGTGTTCTGCTCCAGTGGTTACACTCAGTAAACCTAATCGCTGCCTTGGTAGCTATCCGTTTCGCATAAGCATAATTTCCATGGCGGTTGAAGGTGTGGAACGAAGTGCCCCCGTGATGCATAAACATGACGACACGAGGACTTACTGAGTCTATAGCTTTTCCTCATAACCCTTGATTTTGAGAAAATCCAAAGAAGAGCTTCGGAGAAGTCAAATCAGGCGATCCATCTGAGCGGTTAAAATCGTTAAAATGAGACATTATGCGAACCGGAAACTTGTCCATTGCCGACTTTTGTGTTGACGATCCGATGGTTTGTAAATATGTAATTACAGCCTTTTTCCACTACTATCTTCGGTAACTGTTGATATTTCGCTTGAGATGATTTAAAATTTCTGGTGACAACATCTTGCGATTGGTTGGTAGAAGGAAACTAGTTCGTCGAGACATCATACTACACTGGTGGTGCACTGGTCTACAACCAAAAGCAGAAACGGAATTTTCCATTCAAGAAGATCCCTTCTGAAAAAAGTCTTCATTATTTAAACACATGCTACAGCTTAAGCTGTTGGTGAGTTGGAGAACTCCTTGTGTGTTTGAACTGCCTAGAGCACCAAATTTGAATTAAGTCGAACGGAAAGAATTTGTGTGAGAGGACCTAGATCTTTCTGTGTCGTGAATTTTCTTAACAATGGAAAGAAATGAAATTTGTGTGGTGATAAGGTTTTTATTTTTAAAAGAGAAAACAGCAACCAAGATAAAAGTCAAGCTTTATAGTGTTTTGGTAATATTGCTCCTGCATGACCGAGCTACGAGAACATCCACAAGTCTGGCCGTCCAAATGAAATCACGAATCTGATTATGATCAGAAAAATTCACAAAATTGTACTGAACGATCGGCGCCTTCAGTTGCGAGATATCGCACAGATGGTAAGCATTTCTTCTTCAACATTTGGAAATGAAAAAGCTTTGCGCACGATGGGTTCCGCGTTTGCTCACTGTCGATCAAAAACAAAAATCGGAGTGTTTGGCGCTGTTTAAGTGAGATCCTAACGCGATATATTACATCAGATGAAACCTGGTTAAACCTCAAATAAAAGAACAATCTAAGCAGTGGACTGAGAGCGGAAAACCTACGACGAAGAAAGCAAAAACGATTTTGTCGGCCGGCAAGTTATTGGGACGGTTTTTTTTTGGTATTCGCGTGGGTTTATTTTTGTGGTTTAAACAATAAATGGATAGTAATATGCAAGCTTGCTGCTCAGTTCGTGTGGAAAACTGATGTTAAGCGTTCGATGACTTGTCAAAGTCGATTGTATCGGCTTATTTCATAAATATCAAAACAAAAGTGAAAGCTACCGCTATTTTCAAAAGTAAGAGCATCTTCCCAAAGGGTATTAAATTTTGGGATCATTTTTTACCTACACGGAGCCGTTTATCGATGTTTCAAAAAATCGATGTTGCCATCTTTCGATACATCGTTTCGTGAACGATGTTGAGATTCAACCCAGGTTTTTGCTGGAACCAGATTAAAATATCGAAATGGGATCGAAAAAAATAATTCCGTGCCACACAGCCGCACAGTGAATTTGGTTGTTAGTCATTCCTTGCATAAAATTCAAACTGCCTCCGCAATCCTAAGCAAGGTGCGTGAAATCTAAAATTTATCGAAGGTTATATCAATGCCAGTGATGAATTGCTTAAAGAACAAAGGCTCGCTGGTTTGAAGGAAGTCCAGTGCCAGAAGAATAATGTCACTGTTAGTTAAGTTAGTTATTCAACTTGTTAGCTGTTGTTATAAACTTTTTCACCAACATTGGACTTACATTAAAAGCAGATTTATTATTCATTTAAGAGACATGGTTGCAAAAATAAAGTTTTAAATTCAAATAACCAATATGCAAGCAAAGGTTTTACTCGCGTAGCCTTCTGACGAAAACAATAAGCACATAATAACATAAAAATAAAACAGCAGAAAAGACAATTTCAAATGTTTGTGTCTTCCACTGCAACTCCCATAAAAGGAAATTCTATTGAAATATGGGAAAAGTAAAAAAAATTTAGTAATTCCTTTTTTATATAAACTGGCCATCCAATACTTGCCGATCGTGGCAACTTCAGTGCCCAGTGAGCGGTAGTTCTTTGAAGCTGGGTCTACTATAACTCAAAAACGGAACCTCTTATTGGGCACGATACTGTCTAAATTATTGTTTTTATATTCAGTAATTGCAAGTAAATAAAACTTGTTATTTTTAATCATAAAAATTCTTGGTGTTTTTTAATTCTGAACTAAAAATTGGTTTGAAAATGTCTTTTGAAATAAATATGTAATTAGAAAAATCATTCAGTCAATAACTTTAATTTTTCTAAGCATCGATATATCATTCATAAACATCGATTGTTTTCGACATCGATGATTCACTATAAATAGCGACGATGTTTTTATGGCTGATGTTTTAATTCATCCCCCATGCTGGTTACGGCCGACTTTTGTGATGCAAACCAGTTTCTTGTTAACGACTTTATGTGTTTTGACTGTAGCTGCAAGCCACAGGAGTGACATTTTCGTAGATGGGACAGAAAGAGCAGATATATTCCAGTCCTTCGGCATGAATGCGTCCTTCCCAACCTGATCTGAAAATGATCTGGTTCATGTCTCCTTCTACAACATCTTCACCGTTAAAAAAAAAAAAAATCAGCTTATAAACTCTCTGACCTCGCATTTTGTTATTTTTTAAGCATTTGAATGGCCACAAGAATTTCTCCTAAAATGGAAGGGGGAACAACTTCAGGGGGCTGCAGTTGAGGTATCTTCACTCCTTTACCCTTTTTTTGAACATTATCGCTTGGCACCTCCCGGATATGCTCCTTGAATACAATTCCCCTACAAATCGGTTAGAAGGATTACTTTAAAATTACATAGAGACTGGGTACAAATTCTGAAGCCGGCAGATAGGCGTTTGTCGTTTTTTTTTTTAGATAGTACGTGTTGTATTTCTTTTCCTAGACTAGACTAGACTATGCTAGAGCGTGGAGACTGCATAAAATCTTTTTAGAGCCTTTCGGTAAGATGCCCTCTGTGACTGTGACTTTTTTACGGTAGGCTGAGGCATCCTGTGGGCAACCTCGAGTATTTAAGGCATGTCTTACGCCGATTTGGCAGCTCGACAGTCTTGAAAAGCCAAACGAAATTGTCTTACGAGAAGCCAAAAAGGCCGTGAGTTTTCTGTTGTTGTTTCGTCAAGTTTTCACTTTCCGACCCAATTTAAACATTGAATACCTATAGTTCGATTTTGTGTTCGAATGCTCAGTCCAACAGTAGGTAGAACTCCTTTTCTAAAGAGTCTTCAGTTTCTTCGGTGCGGGCATTCATGCAGGCAATTGCTTATCCCCTTGAAATAGAGGACCTTCATTCTATACCATGACGAATCCACATCCTAATCGCACTCTAATATGAGTCTTATTTTCCGTTTTAGAGTAGATGCTGGTGGAAGAATGTTCTTCTTAAATTCAAGAAGCAAATTCATACATCGTTGTCCTTTTTCGTTCGGTGCCGGTATCGTTTTCGGATTCCATTGGAAACTAGAACTAGAAACTAGATGCTAAGAGCCTCTTTAAGTGGTCTCGTAAAAAGTGTGTTACATTTGAATTGAAAACTAAACTTAACTGCCCACATTTAAATATAATCTCAGCCAGTTTCGTGTTAAGTAGCCTCTGCTCGTATGAGTCCCAATTCCACATGAAGTAAATTCCACAACAGGATATGTTCGTATCTCTTTAAGTAGAGTTGAAATGGAACCTTCTCATTTAGATTTATCAAACTTTGCCCAAAGGTATCATCGACTTAAACTTGTTAGAGACTATCCAAGTAGTAGTCTGACTTTTGTGCCGACTCCCATGTCCTTACAAATTACCACAAACTCCATACACATATAGCAGAAACCATGCCAAACATCAATAAAATTTTTCTTACTAATCCTTATCCAAGATTTTCGCAGATGAACTTTTCTATTTTTTATCCTTGTTCGTTATAAGAAAAAACCAACAAAAAAAAAACAGGATATACGAGCATTTTCGCTAAATTTTAGTATCCTCAGAGTATGTGAATTTATGAAAGTTTTAACTTTCGTAAAAGTTTCCATCGTAGCGCACTTATTTACTCTCGAATTACAACAAGGAGGGAAGACTCCCTCCTCCGCCAACTGAAGTGTGTGTGTGTGTATCGTTTGCCCGCTTCCATGTGAGGCTCCTTGTATCCGTGTTCCTTATAATAGCAGCGGTATTAGGAATTTGTAAACCTTGATGACTACGAGGACTAATTGTTGAAAAGTTGAGTATTTCCAACGTAGCCAATGTAGCTGTGACTAGATGAGAGCTAGACGTCGAGCAAGAAGGATGAAGGCGACGACGAAGAAACGAAAATAATGGGACAATGAAAATCAGAGCTGTCCTCTTGAGGGATAGCGTCGGAGTCACTCCTAGTGGCGGTACGATGGTGGTGGGCAATAATAAAAAGTTAAACTTTTATTTAACGTCTCCGTTCGTCTTCGTCGCGTGTTTTCTTTCGAGTTTCGTTTGTTAGTTGGCGGGCGGAAGTTAAATACGCAACATAATTGGAAACTAACAGTAAATATAATCAGGGCCAAAGCGCAAAGTTAAATAGGAATTCTTTCGTTAGTCCTGTTGTTTCCAAGGCGAAAAGTTTTCGCTTTAGGGGAATGGTAATCAGTTTAACTGTGTAAAAGGATGCCCCGGCGGCGCAACGCTATAAAAAGGGATTATTATTAGTTCTGAGACGCAGAATACAGATATGAACGCGAACACGGAGCGGTGCGGTAGATGCTCTTTTGTATTCCGTAAGTAGCCTTGGCATCAATGTGAAAAGGTTTGAAATGAATTCATTATGAAATGCATGAATGCCAGAGGTTTCGTTTAATTAGCTGGAAAAAAATTTTGATCGAAACTCTGTGGGAGGAGAAGAATGATTACCCAAAGGGACTTGACGTTCCTCTCTCTCTCGCTGTGTGTGTGTGTCAGTTATTTTCTTCTTCTTGTAACTTAACCAATAACAATCAGTCATCGAGAAAATGGTGGAAAATTGTGTCATTTGATGCACACTTTCACATGTGAACACTGCGAATCACTCGAGTGAGGTCAGCTTTTTTACATTCATCTATGAAGGAGTATACATGTTGCACGTTTGGGCCGCGAAAACAGTGTATTGTTTTCTCTTGAGGGTCCTTACGAAACCCTATTACAATTCTCCAATGTACATCCGTCCATCCGTCCATCCGTCCATCCGTCCATCCGTCCATCCGTCCATCCGTCCATCCGTCCATCCGTCCATCCGTCCATCCGTCCATCCGTCCATCCGTCCATCCGTCCATCCGTCCATCCGTCCATCCGTCCATCCGTCCATCCGTCCATCCGTCTATCCGTCCATCCGTCCATCCGTCCATCCGTCCATCCGTCCATCCGTCTTTTTGGTTGCCGGTCGGTAGAAAAGAGTAAAAGAAGGTGATTGATCAGTGCACATCTCATTTCTACTCAAAGAACTTACTTAAGGTGGACCTACAGTCCGAGACGGACCATGGCCCCATGGGCTCAGCCAACAAGCTTTTTCAGCCAGTCCGATCCCTAGCTTGCTGTCTCCAGTCTTACATGCCTACTACTCGAGTAAATTATCATAAATCTGCTAAGATGAGCTAAGAAAAGTAAATGATGAAAAGTAACATCTTCAGCGCTTAAAAGAGCTTTCTGCTTCTTCAATAAGACCGCCGTTCTCAATGCCATTTTATCCTTTATCTTTCTAAATTTTGTTGGCAGATTTTGACAGTTCCTTTCAACCGAGCTTATACAATTGCTCGACTTTCTTTATGTCCTTTTACAGAAAGGTAAAGTGTGGTCCATGATAAATTAACTCAATCTTCGGGTGTTGTGTTCTTTCTTCCCGAGCTTATTCTTATGTACGAGTAGTGTCCAAGTATTTTAACTTTTGCTATCTTGCGATGCTGTGTTTTCACTTATAATGACTTAACGATAAAAAAGTGTCTCACAGTAGATCTAAACGGTTGCATAGCACTTGTGCGGACATTAGTTCGGATGAGAAGAAACTTTATGTTTTTGGACAAAACCCCGAGTTTTCGTGCGTGTGTCAGTGTTACAGAACTCCAAAATCATGAGCAGGTCAAAGCTTAAACTATTAAGAATCGTATTTCCGTGATCAGAAAACGTGCACAAAAAAATATGAAATCCCTTCAACTCAATAGAATTGTTTTGGGACGAAATAGATAGAAAGTTCATGAAACAGACTCCAGCAGCGAGAAGTTAATCGGTGGAAGTCTACATTGAAGACCAAATCCGTGGATCTATGAGGTGGATTTTCCTTTTAAGTTATTGTATAAATAAAAATAACTTTGGTTATTGTAAACAATTTTATATGAATTTCTATCACAGAATGTATCATCTGGAAACTTTAGCCGAACTTATGAAGGGCAGTGTAAGTATTTAAACATATGTTTATATCTCTACAGGAACTTGAAAACTGTCTATTAAATTAATTTTAAACTTATTTGATATCAATAAAACAAGTTAAATTGTCACTTTTTTGACAGTTTTTTTGTCATTAAAATGAAACCTCAGAATCAAATTCAACCGAAACCTTTTCAGATGTTCTTTCTGCAATTACGCTTCGAATGAAAACAAATTTGATAGCTTGATTTATCCCGAGATATGCGAGATGAAAAAATGCGCACAAACGTGGAGATATGTCGAAATCAAGAATTCCGAAAATCGGTCCCGTTACATGAACTTCCAAATGGGAAGTTTATAAAACAATTTTGTATATAAAATTGTTCTATATTTGTGTTTGTCCCTGAACTCCTCATAAACTGCTGCCCCGATATTTATGAAATCTTGTGTGTGAGTTTGAGTGGGCCCTCGGGTTGTTAAGAATTACTTATCAATGTTTTTTAATGAATAATTGTCCGATAAACCTTCTGTAAAGTGAATGATTCTGGGAATAACTCATAATTATGCTCATAGTTGGCACTGGCGACAGGAGGGCGAGAGCAATGATGATAAGCACAAAGTGATAAAACTCAGAAGACGAAAAGTGCAAAAAGAATTTCGCTTGAAAAATAATAGATTGACCAAAACACCGATTCGGTAACACTTATGACGGAAATACATCCGTTTAATATATTGAGCATCTGCTTGAAGTTTTTTTTCGGGAAAATTCGGAGCTGTGCTTATATTTTGAAAGGGATAGAAAATACAGCACAGACCGATGTTCTTGAAAACTAGTTAAAAGTAAAAATATTGAGAAGCAAACAGAAAAAAGGCTAAAACCTTTATATGTTTTAACCGCAGTAAAGTATGGTGAAGATTCTGTAATGGTTTGGTGATGTATGGCCAATTCGGGAGTCGAAAAACTTGATTCCAAAATAAAAAAGAAAGAAGTGCAAAAAAGTAGGTCTTCGAAGAAGATCGATCTTAATTCAAGTCATTCCCTTTGCTAGACACAAAAAATGGTTAAATCAAGTTTAATTAACTTAACTATTAATAAATTAGTTTACTGGCCCTATACGGGAGCTCTAAGCTAAATTTTTCGTCGAATTTTTATTTAAATATTAAAATTTATTTAACTATTTGTAAAACTAAGTAAAGTATCTATCAGGTTGGCAACTAAGTAATTGCGGATTTTTTTAGAAAATAAAAAACAATTTTTTCATGGAACGAAATAATTTTATACTGTAATGTATTGCACATTTTGAGCAATGACCTTTTGCCATCTTTCCGGCAGCATCATAATTCCACGTTCATAAAGCTCCTGGTTTTAATCAGCAAAAAACTGAACCAGGTACGATTTGACATCATCATTTGTATTGAAATTTTTACCATACAAGGAGTTTTGCAAAGATCAAAATAAAAAGTAATCAGATGGTGCAAGGTCAGGACTATGAGGTGTATGTGACAAAACATCCCAACCAAGCTCCAATAATTTTTGCCGAGTGACCAAAGTGCATTGCGCATTGATTTGTCAATTCGGGTCGCTTTTCTTCAACTGCATTGTTCAATTTTGTTAGTTGTTCAATGTAGACATCTGAACTGAAGTTCAAAGTGAACAATTGCTCTGTAATCCCACCAAACTGATATCATAACTTTCTTTTGATGAATATCAGCTTTTGAGGTTGATTCAGATGGTTCACCTAGCTTGCTCCACGATCTTTTCCGATTGACATTGTTGTAATCAACCCATTTTTCATCACTATTTATCTATCGTTTTAAAAATGGATCACTTTCATTGCGTTTCTTTAACAAATCGCAGATGTTAATGCGTTGTGTTAAATGATTTTCTTTCAGTTATAAGGAACCCATATATCGAGTTTTCGTACATAGCATAGTTGTTTTAAGCGGTTTTCAATGCATCTATGTTATACATGAAGCTTCTCTGCAATCTCGCGTCTTGTACTTTGATGATCCGAATCGATTATTTCTTTGATTTGGACGTCATCAAATTCAACCGGACGAACAGACCGTTTTTCATCTTAGAGTGAAAAATCACCAGAACGAAATTTTTGCAAACCAATTTTGACACTGCCGTTCTTTTAAAGCACAACCATTAAAGCACGTCACCATAAAAAGCACATAGCGTTTTTTCTGTTCCGGAAATAAAAAAAAAATGACGTAAATGTCATTTTTCAACAGACGCCAAAAAAAAACAAAACAAAATCAAAAAAAGAATTGTTTACTGATTGACAGTTGAAGTACCAACTATCAAATAACAATATTTGTTTGACATTTCGATTACGTCAGCAAACCTAAAAATTCAACTAAATCCATCTATGAGTGAAATCCGCAATTACTTAGTTGCCAACCTGATACTTTGAAATCAGTTTAATATCACAAAATATTCATTGACAGTGCGACCAAATATTTTGGGGCACCGTGTGATTCTGTAAATCAAAAAAAAAAATTTTAAAATAACTAAATCAGTTTTAAAGAATTGATTTAAGCTGCGAAAAAACAACATTGCTTCGTAGCTTTAAAAAAACGTACAGAGTGTAAAACGGCTGTTCGATGCTAAAATGTAAAACTGAATATCAAATGCCACTTTGTAAACAGTTTATCGAGCATTCGAATGTTTTCGGAACCCGCAGTATAAGAAATTATTCGTTTGTGCGGTTCTGCCCACGCTGAGAAGAAGGTTATAACAAATCCAAAATGAAAAAATTTAAAGCGTACGGCAGTACGGAACCCTTCGTGTGCGCATCCAATTCATACTTGACTGCTTTTTTTCTTCGCAGCCGAATGTCTTATATGAACAGACGAATTTATGATCGTCAGTGTATAAAGTGTTCAAAAATAGACTTTTTCTGTGATGAAGCAGCACCACCATTTCTAAAATTTTTGGCATTGTTCGTTATTTATTACACAAGTAAATGACACTAATTACGTTAAGGCACATAAAGTAACATGCATATTCATCCTATCAAGCAAGCACAGTTCATTGACTCCTTAAACCCCATTCATCTAAGGCTTAACGCTTTCTGAAGAAAACGTTTTGTAACGTCCCCTTCGATATTTCATTTAACCACACACCAACTCCAGCCCCGTAAATGTGCCGTTCAAACTGAAACCACTCGTTATCCAGTTTCTCTTAATAATTATCACGAAATTTCCGCATAACTACATTCGCTACCGTGTCAGCTTTTCCCGGTTCTAACGAAATGCCAAATTCGCAAGTCATTTTCACCTCCTTAGCTTAAAATCCATTAAGCCCCCGAATGTCAATTTCGTATCCTGCCTGTCATTCGCCAGCTCCAAAGACGATGATAGCGTATAATCCAATACCACAACCCGAGAGGGAGACTAAAACCGAATAGCACATTTAAGGGTTGGGGTGGCGAGAAACTTTAGCTACTATACGAATAACATGCGGCAGACAGGCAAATGATGTTATCCTCTGTCGGAGCGTTCGTCACCTTTTCCCCAAGCTAATCCAGGCCCACCACAAGCCTCCTCCTTCGCACTAAGGGTACGAAATCAATGTCAGGAATTGACGGAAGACAGAGTGTAATGTTTATTCGTTTCCATTTTAGCGCACACCACTATGGAAATTTCATAACAACTACTCTGTCAGCGAGGAGTGATGAGGTGCTGTGTTTTAAGGAATCTTGGAAATTTGACGCCGCTGTTTGTGGTGGTTACAACAACGACACTCATCTGGTGTGCCATGGCTACGCAACCGATACGTTTAATCAAGCCGGGACAAAGTGCGCCCCCAAAGTGTACTTGTCGGGATTTTATCGTAATGTTTGCTCTAGATGGCTCCAGGAGTACTCGCTCGCATGTTCTGCACATGATTTTAAGCAGCTTCCGTCTACTTAAGAAATATGGTTGATTCCAAAAAAAAAAACAATGCGTTGTGACATCATCGATTTATTTTGATATAAAATCGGTAGCAAAATGGCTAAAAGGAAACGACACATCCGAACGATCGCCACGAATCAAAAGTGAATAGGATGAGGAAGAGTATAAAATCTGTACGTTAATGCTACTGTTGGTGCAATGATGTGACGTTGCTCGCTATTGTGACTCGGCAAACAGAGTACGTTCGTTTTTGAAAGGAATCGATGAAATTCTGTGAAAATCCTTTTTGCAGTTCGAAGACAGTTGAGTGCAGTCAGAGTTCAGTTTAAGTCGACGGAGAATCGGTACACAATTCATCGATGAAAGGAGATTTTCTTTAAGTGGATTTTTAAAGCGAACTTTGAAACGTTTGAATTTAAGACGAAAAATTATATAACACTGGTAGTCTAAAAACTTTGTTCCTGTATGTGTGCATTTTTAAAAATGTTTTTTAAAAAAAATTTTCAAATTGAGATAAAATCTGATATTTTTTTTACTTTTTAAAAATTTTATTTATGTATTTAGCAGTGGTTTCACCACGTAACCAATAGGAACGTTAGAAGAAAACAAAACGGCCAAGTGCGAGTCGGACTCGCCCACCGAGGGTTCCGTGCAAACCTGTAGGTACTTACGTAAAAGTTCACCCTTTTAAAGACAAGGTTTTCTTTATCGTTTCTGTAATCCTTTATTTTATATTAGCTCATATCATTTATTTTACAAAATAACTGAAATAACTACACTAGCTTTGCAGCAGCCAATAAAAGCAAGCTGTCTGATAATATGTTTGAAAATATTATAATAAAATATTTTTTTTGTCCTATTTTTCCTTCACTTCATTTATTTATTTAGCAGAACTCTGCTTTTTAAATTCAGTTTTTACAATCTTAAACTTAAAATAAATATTACATTATTTCCTTTGTTATCAACTAATTAATTTGTATAAGGATATTAACATTTGTTTAATTCGTTTACATACCTGTGCAGTGTGTTAAATAATCGAAAACCTTTGTACAATATGCTATTTTGAGAAACATTATCGACGTAACTTGGTAGTCTGAAGTCTTCTCTATTTCTTAAATGATATGGCTGGGATTCTCCCAATTATCTCAAATATTTACTTAGGTATTTAAGTTAAAGATTATTTTTTATTTTGAAAACGAAACATAGTACATTAGCAAAACTTCTTTGTTTTACGCTTAACAATTGTAACATACTAAGCATTGTTCTTAGTGGTGTAAGGCGATTACATTTAATTAATAATACGCATAGCCTTATTTCGGGAATGACGAAGAAATTCTTTAATGTCGTTTACATATATTATAAATAACAGCGCACCTAAAATGGACCCCTGGGGAACTCCGTCTTTTACTTCACATGCTGTTTGAAAAATTTCGTCCCACTCGCCATACATAGAGATAAGTCGTGGTCATTGCGGTAACTACAATTATGTTTATAATCATAATTCAAATTTAGGTTCTGATTCCCTTACGATTAGTTGCAAGATTCAAGATGTGCGGCATAAATGGTTTTACCTTTGCGTTGTTGTGTTTTCTTAGAAATTTGTTTTATTATCATAGCTTAAAGGCAATTAGACCTAAGCATTTGAATTTCAATGTAATACCTCTACGCGTTCATGCCGAAAAGGGTAATTAGTTAATAATTATTAAAAGAAAAAAAATTGCTATGTAACTAAAGATTTAAGGTTTTCCCTTGTGAGTGTCGAAAATTTTCGTCATTAACGGCTGAATCTTTTGATTGTGTTGGCTTAGAAGTTTGATTTTTCATTGCTCCGATGGACACTAGACCTGAGAATTTGGTTTGTTCGTTCGTTCATACGTTCCTGAGAAAAGAGGGTCTTGACAGACAGACGGACAGACGGTCGACAAAGTAAAGGAAAAAACGGAACCCATGCTATAAGGGTACGAAACCCTCACAAAGAAAGAAGAAAACGAAAATTTGGTCTTGAAATGACTAACGGAAGAACTTCGGCTTGGAGCATTTTAAAAATACTTGACAGCCCTTACTGTAGCGCCAGTCAGATTACCCTTGCTGTAAATAAGTTTCGTCTAGCAAATTAGTGGGTGCATTTTTTCTTCCTCTCCAAAAGCTTCCACGATAGTAAATCATATCTGCTTGTAAATCTTTTTGAAGTTGTACCGAATTGAAAAAAATATCAAAAAGATACAATTTCCTTTTCCCACTAACCCAGGACGTTAGGTCTTTCATCACACGTGAACCAAGACCTTCTTCGGTACCAGTCGTAATTTTTCCGGTGTAGATCTGGAACTGGCACACATATTTACCCTTATTCGTCAGCTCTGATCCAAACCTTCTATCACCGTTTTTAAAGGATTCAGAGGTATTGTAGAAACCAGCCTAGAATGTTGACGTTGATTCATCTATAATTCCAACAGCTTCGTATTAAGGGTGGCCGCAATTTATAAAGCTTACAAAATTCTTGAGATGTTCTTTCTGGTTGTCGCAAACTGTCATTCATGCACAATATGCTCAAGAAGCCACGATCCCTTGACACATGTTTTTATCTCTGAATCGAGGCATAGATGGCCAAGAACCGCAATAAGGTGTTTCTAAGTCTTCGGGATTTGTGGGAAAGCTCATCTGCTTAGCAGTTTTCGTTGATTTCCCTATGTTCTGACACGCCGTAAAGTTGAGCTGCTATCTCCTTAAGGGAAAACCGTGGTTCCTTAACAAGCTTAGATGTTGTTTTTCGCCTCTTGAGCACACTAACAACATTGTTAATGGATATGATGAATAATAGAGGACCTAGATGGCTACCCTTAAGCCCGCCTAAAGAAGCGTTTACTGATGTCGAAATCGTGCCCCTAAGCAAACTTGATAAGTTCGTCTATATAGACACGAACACAAGAATGCAAGGGAATTCATTTTAAAAGCTTTAAGCTTAAGAGAACGCTTATCAAAGGCTTTACTGAAGTCAGCGTTCACGAAGACGACCTAAAAACCTTCTTCTTGGTTGTTATTACTGAAAAAAGGTTGACAACTGAAATAAACGTCGTCGAATAAGAAAGCCTCAATTAGGTTTGGCAAGCAAGACAACTAAGTTTCAACTATAATTTGTAACACCACCACGAACAGTCTTTTTGGTGCACCAGAATTTTGAAGCCATTTTAAAATAATTTTGGAAAAACTACTTGCAAGAAGAAGACTGAAATATAAAAGCCGATGAAGCTGAAGAAGAATCTAGCTTTCAGTACTTTAAAATTAGTGGAGGTATTCCATCAGGTTTGCTAAAAAGGAACAGTTGAGACGAAGCAGTTAAAGCCCTTCAAGGATAAGTCGCCTCACTAAACAATTCTTTATCATGTGATATAATGATTATGCCTTACACTCTTTATCGGCTGAGTTCTTTTTTTGAGTATTTAAAGTACCAGGAACTTTTTGACAGAAAAACAGACAGATATTTCTAAATAAATAAAATGGTAGTACTGTGCCAACATTCAACACCTATTTTCACTCCAAATTAATTTCGCTTTACACGAAGGACATTAAATGAATCCCAAGTGTGCCAAGTGCCCGTCATCGTCCACTTTCCAATCCGAATGAATTTTTTATCGAAAAACCTAAAACCAAAAAAAAAACTAGAATTGCATTTGACATGATGAATTTGTATTCGATTTTTTTTGACTTATTTTCGTTGAAATCCTTTTTTGTGTGTTAAGAATTTAAACAGTTCCGAGTGAATACTGTGAATAATCCATAAAATATTCCGGTGCAGCAAAACTATCTATGCCGAGTGATTGGTGCAGAAAGGGTTTGATTTTTTGTACCCAGCCGAAATTCGTTTCCATTCGTCCTTAATCAATTTAATTCTAATGAACATGCATGTATTTGCACAGAGTATGGGCATTCCAACTAATGGATGCCCTCGAGTATCTGAGTGGACAGATGAAAAAAAAACTAAAATCGTGAGCCTAAAGTGTAGATGTAGCCTAACCAGCTTAGTTTGATTCATTAGTCTTTTGTGGAGCATTACTGTGTTGTTAAATTTTATTTTTTTTACACGCAATTAAGTCTCAATGAATTTCGCCCAATTGCTATTTATTGCTTTCGAGCGTGTTGCAAAAGGATTTGGAAACACGAGGTGGGTACACTTGGTTTTGCTTCGATAACATCGTAAGAAAAAGTCGTGAAAAAGGGTTGAAAGCATTTTTTTTATTGCTTATTGTTTGTCTCTTTTCTTTGGAAAGTTGTAACACAAATTGTGAATGAGGGTCATAAGCATGACAACCTCAACAATAAGTGGTCACGATGCCGCACTTTTATTCAGGAAACAGCCAAGAAAACTTAAAATAGCAATCACCTCCGGGACAGAAAATCTTAAAGAACAAGGCAAGAATATAGATGAAGACAAATCTGGAAACTGAAACAAAAAGAGAACACGTCAACTCTACAAAAAGTCAAAAGCTTTGCTGCAGCCTACAAAACATGCATCCAGTCTCTCAGTATTTGTAAAGGAAACTTTGTCACCGATCAGCCGGGAATTGTGGATGTGTTCAAGAAGCATATCCAGTACTTGTTGATAATGGCAACGAGAAGAAGTGATTATCAAGCCAACCGATGGAATAGTTCTCCAACTCGATATAAAACAAAAAAATGGGGCATTAAAAAAAAGGTACTTGTTTTTGAGGAGACGAATGCATACATAACGACTTCAACTAAAGTAGAATTAATATTGAAGCCAAATTGACCAATATTTTATAACTGATTCATGCCCGGCAAATCGACAGTACACCAGATTTTTGCAAAACGTCAAACTCTGAAAAATGCCACAAAATAATTGATGTCGATACTGGACACCATTTTACCAAACTAATTATGTAAAACTAACGCCGAACACCTAGACTTGGTGTAAGTCCTGTCATAGTAAACTGTCAAAGTATACTTCATATGAATATAAAAGATTTGAGATAAGTCTGACAGCTAGCTTGACAGATGACCCTATCCGCAGCTCTATCTTTATAACTAAGATTCTATAAGATGCCATTGGAAGACGAGTGATTTTTGACATTTGAACACGTCATTTTAAAGGTCGTTCCGGATTGTGCCTCAGTAAACTTTTTTTCGATTCTTAAAATCTGTTTTGATCATTCGGTTGCATACAGAAAAATTGACGAGATGAGTGCTGTAAAGTGCTTGATTTTAGTCCTTCTAGTAAAATATTTTGATCTTTGCCCTTTGGACAAGCCGATGTAGCAAGATTGCCAAGGGTGATGTTTCGTTCGATATCCAAAAAGTGTTCAAATTGAGCACGCATTAGTAGCCCTATTGAAGCTACCAATACATTTGTTTTGGCTGGTGAGAACAAACATGAATCGATGTTGTATGAGCAGAACTGTGTAGACCGGTTTGAGAATATAATTAACCATATGGCAATGGTATATTTCGATAACGCCTTCTCGCCAAACAGTCTTGAAATATCGCGCAGAACTATTATCTATCATATTAAGAAGCTTAACCGGCACCTCAGTTAGTTCAGCGTGTTGCTACATTTTATTCCATAGGAAGGTGAAGGATGTCTCCATAAATGGGAGTGGGACTCGGACAGGCGGCATATGTTTTAATTAAATCCTTCCGGAGTTAGCTTTCTATTTTTGCATTTTTTTTTTCTTTTTCAAAAAAGCTTTCTTCTCAAATATTTGATGCCTCAACATGCTCTTCTAATCTCCTTAAGTGTAGGATAAACTTCGATGAAATTCTGGACATCTTCTCTTGCTCGTAGAAATTTATATGCAGAAGCTCACCTCGAGCCTTAAAATTGAGTGAAATTGTATCCACACTGCGTTGCGTCCCAAGTAACTTACTTGAGGAACTCTAAAGGTAGTTTACTTTGAATCTTCCTTCCAATCGCGTCGGTTGTAAAACTGATTTATTGAATTGAAGCATACCAACTTCAAATAATTCTGAAAATAAGAGAATACAAAAAATTGATTTTGACGCTCTTAGAGCACGTGTAAATTTTGAGCATTGAGATGACGTTTACAGTACAGATAATCCAACTATTGCTTTTGATTTGTTTCCCAAATAGTTGCAATCTCATATATCGAAATGAAGTTAAAAAATTAAGAAGAAACAAATATGTTCACTGTTAAAAAGCATCCTAACCACGTCCAACTTATAAAATATTATGATAAGTTGTGATTAAATTATATTTTTAATAGATTAGCTGAAAATAATGATAATTTAAAGAAAGAATATTATCAAAACTTCAGAAAAATAAGATACAATTATGAATGATAAAAATCGGACAGATCCGTTAGAGGTTGCTAATTTTTTCAACGATTCCTTTTCCAACATAAACTCCCAAGACGACTCTCAAAGAGGTCACAGTTCTGAACAAGATTGTCTTTTAAAATATGAGATATTTCAACCTGATAGTTTTTTTTCGAACTTTTTACAGCACTTAAAATACACAAAATCATAATACCACTCAAAACATCTAACAATTATTTTTTCGATCAAATTTGTTTGGTTTTTTCTGGAAAGGATCTCGTTTCAAATTTCAGATGTCTTATGTTTCATACTTCTTTGTGGAAATCGGCGTATTTTTCCAGAAGCACATAAAACAGCTGTAAAAAAAACCTGTTTACAAAAAGGATAAGACTACACGGTATCGCCCTATTTTTCTGCTGTCCGTTTTTTTCCAAAGTGTTTAAAAAGGTATGAAATCAAGAATTCTATTCTTCTTAGAAAGATCTGATTTTTAATTGCTTCTTAGTTTGGTTTTACGAACAGAAGCTCTATAGAAAGTGCTTTGTAAAAACCTACCTAAAGCTTTCGATATGGTAGAACATACTTTGTTGTTAAATAAACCTTATAAAGCAGTCTTCAGAGGCTTTATTCGTGATTCGTTTACCTCTTCAAACAAAAAAACGAAAGGAAATCGTTAAAGTGTATAATTGTTTTAGTACAGAGAGTCTCATTAATGTTGGTGTTTCGCAATGTTCCGTTTTGGGTCCTATTTTGTTTAAATGTAAGTGAACTCGTTACTTATTTGTTTAAAGGGTAAAATCACAGTTTTTGCTGATGATACAGCACTCACATATTCCAATTGTTGTTATTTTAATATGTATGTGGACGTTAACAACATTTGTTATTATTTAGTAGTAAAACGAAATTTATGTTTTTCAATATCTTCATATAACCATTTACCGAGTTTTTAACGATTTTGTTTAACAAAGGACAACCACGTTCCTATAATATTCTGGTGTTGAAGGTAAGTTGTAGTGTGACTTGCTTTGAAATTGAACGTGCCAAGAGTATAAGTTATTAGTTATTATACTAGATTACAATCTCAGTTGGGAAACAATACCTTAAGAGAGTATCACAACACTCGTTTCTGTAGCCTTCCTGTCTCAAAAACAGTTTAATAATAAAACAACAGTTTTGATTTGTGTAGAGACCATATAGACCATTCCATTAAGACATCTGTATTGTTTCAAGGTGCTTAATTTATTTGTTTTGAAAACGCTGGCTTTTTTAACGATAGAACTTTTGTAAAAATACCAAAAGTTTATGAAACACACTCTTCAATGTTTAACTTTATCACTGCGCTCAAGGCTGTTTAACATCGAACCAGCAAATATAAAACGCGAAATAGCGAAAACAGTATTTTTAAATAATATGAAAAACTAACTTCTTACCTTTAACAACTCTGCGATTGAAATGATTTTGAATTCCGCCCCAAAATTTTAACTTGTTTTGAATTTTCTAACTGAATTCTGAATTTTTGAAACAATTTCCTTTGATTTTAGTATTTTTATCGTTTTTTATTTTTTTATTTTAATTAACCACATCAACAGATATTTAAAATGTCTTTTAAATTTACATGGAAGGTTCATTCGACTCTTCTCACCTCATCTCACTATTACAAACAAAAACTCTAAGGAATTACTTTTGTTTGTTATTATATCTCGATTAAAATAGGTTTTTTTTTAAAATAGATAATGATATGAAAATAAATTAAATTAAAGAAAAAATTAATCAGATAAAATATCCCGGGTACAAGGATTAGGCTGGCAAGGGAACTGCATTCGTAGGCAGCCTTCACAATCTCATATTCTGAAGAGAATTGGTATTTAAAGGCCCAGGTCCACGGACAACTGTAGCATTTTCGCAAACACAATAAAATAATGATGGAACCCCATAAAAATGATCGTTATTTTGTTGGTCTTGTTTGCTCTATTTTCAAGCAGTTTCTCTTAATAGTTTTGCATTTCCTTTAATTTTCCTGCACATAATTTAAAGAAGTATAAAGTAAAGTTTTGGCGATCTAATGTAGTTTTTTCGTGAAAAAATTGATGTCGAAAGAAATAATGGGTAAAATTTAATAAAAAAAATATTATAAGTTGTTGTACAAAAGATGAGGAAGAATAAAAGCTTCACACCACAGATGCGGGATCACCATTGTAAAGATGAGAAATATCGGCTGAATTGCTACGAAAAAAAATTGGTTTGGGTGCGAGTAGGTCTGCCCATACCATGAACTTCCCATCTCGATAAAAAATTTCATTTTCCACCACCATCAAATTTCATTTTCCTTATGATAACATCATTCATTCCATAGACAAATACGTTGCAATAAAAAAAATAGATACATATATATGTTCTTTACTACCCCTTAGGAAAATCTTTCTTTAAGATTTTTTGAATCATTTAAAATACGATTTGCGTATTTATCATTAAAAGATTATTCGAATATATTATTTCGCGTGATCAGGACAACAATTTGGAAATACTTTTTTTTGATTAAGAACCATTTCTACTAGAAATTAGTTCCATTTTTAGTTTAATAATATTACTTTAAAAATGACTTAATATAATTTAAAATTATGTTTTGCGTTTTTGTTTAATATTGATTGCTAATTGCACTTTTTTCGTCATTAGCTTTTTAATTAATAACTTGAGGACTGTAGCGCCAGTCCGCGTGGCATTGGAATTTTATCCTTTTGGTTAAGTCGATTTCGCTGTACAACTCGTACCGTACAGTTCGTTGTTGAATCTTCCCCTCCACTCAGCGTCAATGCAGATCACACTTTTCTCTCCAAACAACCTAAGAAGCCTTCATCCGCTTTTGAAACTGTCCATGCTTCTGCACCATATACCATGATGAGACTGATGAGAGTCTTATAGAGCGACACTTTAGTTCTACGAGTGAGGACTTTACCCAATTGTTTTCTTACCCCAGAGAAACAGCGATTAACAAGAGGTATACTTCGTTTGATCTCAGCGCTAGTGTTATTATCTATGTTTACAGGAGAGCATAGGTAGATAAAGTCCCTAACTACTTCAAATTTATAGCTGTCTATGGTAACGATTTGGGTGTCTTTTTTTGATGACAACATATGCTTCTCTGTGCCCTCGTCTACCGCCAAACCCATCTTTGTCATTTCTGTCTGAATCCTCATAAACGCACTGTTGACGTCAAGATGCGTTCTCCTTTTATATTAATATCTTCGCCGTATGCGAGTTACTGAACAGACCTTTAAAAGATAGAGCCTCTGGTGTTGACACGGGACTTTTGCAGCTAAGCCGTCCGCTCAAGTGGCTTTCTTAGACTTAAGTTTAAATATTGCTGTCTTAACTCCGTCTAGGTCGGGTAGATAGCATTGTTGGTTCTTCCATGTCCTCAGCATTGATTGAAACTCTACTACGATTTTTCCATTTCGATTTTTGCAGGTTTCGGTTTGGGGTCTGTAAACTTGAGATAATTGTTTTCTCAGGTGGTAGAATTTTCGAACCTTATTCCTGTTTCTTAATCTCTAAACATCCTCAATCGGGCGCTTCTCATGCTCTACCAAAGACGCTGCGGCCATGGCATAGATTGAAAATGTTGTGCACGAGATTAAAACTTTTGTGACCTCGTATTATGAGTTGCGTTTTGGCTGTAAGAAATTACAATGGCTTGTAAAAACATTTTGGAGAAAGTACGAGTTCTATCTTGTCGAGCTTCATGTTGAAGCTGGCTGGCTGTCCATGGCTTGTATTACACTACTCAAAGAAAGCATCTCTTCCTGTTTAAAACAAAAAATATAGGACCAACGACCCAAAATCTTAGCCAGTCTTCTGTAGGCACATAGTAGCACACGGCCATCCCTCTATTAGTATCCAACTCGACGTGAAGATATTGTTTTTTATAATTTGCTCGCTCTCAAGAGGTTATGAATACTCTTTTAATGCAAGTCGCACAGAACGAGTGAAAGAATAAGGAGAAGAACGAAAGATTTTTGTAGTGGTTTGAGAAACTCAGATGTATTTGGTTTCAATTGAATTTCATGGGTGGAGCTCGAATTGGGACGGATGATTTGGTATCGACCTATCCAAAGTTTGGAAGATTTAGCTCAAATTTGGAGTTGCGAAAATCGATTTCATTTCAACAACTTTAACATTGGAAGTTGAATTTGTATTCGCTTTTGGCAGTTGTTTTTCAACTTCTTCAATAAAGAGTTTTAAATCAGACAGTCAGAATTATCAAACATTATATATCATCATTATCAAACTAAATTTCAAGCATGTTCAAAGGCTCGGTCGCCTGGAACTGTTTTTTTTTTTTGGAAATTCAAATTTGTACGATTCGGTTGAACTCTGCAATTTCTTTGCAAACTTTCCCTTCATCAGAAATCTTTTTATTAAAACTTTTGCTGAGTTATCACTGAAACATCACTTACAAATTTTAAATGTTACTAATGTTATTATATGGATAAGAATTTTAAAAAGTTTTTTTGATATGAGCAAAGCGAAATTTGTGTCCAGACTTTGCTTTTTTTTTGTTTGCAGAATTTAAATTGTTTCGGTATAAATATTAAGTAAGGCCATTTATCTCAACTTCATGTATTTTCGGAATTATTTCTAATCAATTTAATTTGCTAGATTGTTTTCCTTTCTATTAACCATTGCTTGGAATATAAAGGCGAGTCCATTTTGAAAGGGTTCAAAAGTACATAATTTCAGCCCCGAGATTTCGACCGCCTCTTCCTTCCGAGCTGTTTCGAGAGATATTTTATCCATGTGCCGATTTATCGAAAGACCTCTAGGATTGCGTTCATATTAAGAAACCACAGCAGTGGTAAGCAAACCAAATCGGATGTTATGATCCTCCTTGCAATATACGAGTAATGTAGCTTCAGCCATGTGTTTTCACTTTGTCAATTAGCTTTCTCTCGATGCTTTTTCTTTGACATCGATTGCCTCATGTAAGTTGCGCCATGAGCTTCTTTTTGCTAATATATTATAACGATAAAAAAGCGTCAAGCTACAACTGAGCAGGTTTTGAACAAAAAAACTGGTGGCTCCATAATTTTCTAAGGATGTTTTCATGTGTCAGTGTTGAAAGACGTCACTCTGAGTCTTGAAAAATGAAGAAGACTTACAGGATTCACATATCTGAAACAATTTTCAAAGAACTTCCGTGGAAATTTGGATCAGGAAATGGAGAAAGGGGCACATCAATGTATGAAATGACCTCAACCAAATACTGTTTTAGTCTTTTTGGTAGTCTCTATAGTTAGTAACTTACTTAGTTTAATCAATTGGCTAAATAAACATATTATTGATGAAACTTTTGGCATTCAAATCGAACAAAAAAAAAATTTATATGAATTTGTCCGAAAACTTATGAACGGCAGTGTATATATTTATGAATATTTTTTTATCTGATAAGGTAGCTGTAAACTATAAATTTAATTAATTTTCAACTTTTTTTATTGGAAAACTAAATTGATTTTAATTGAAGAAGTGAAAATGTCCCTTTTTTTGACAGTTTTTTCGTCATAAAATTCAAACCACCCTGTGAAATTTAACCAAAAGCTTTTCAGGTGATCTTTATGCACACACGCTTCGAATGAAACTAATTTGGCCTCGAAAGATTGATTTGTTCTCGAGTTAGGCTGTACGAAAGAATCCGCACAAACGTACGTACGTACGTACGTACGTACGTACGTACGTACGTACGTACACACACACACACAGACATCTTTCTAAAAATCATGGAATCCGACTACTGGGACCGCCAATCGTGGAGAAATGTAAAAATTTTGAATTTCGAAAATCGGACCGATTACAAGAACTTCCTGATGGGAAGTTAACAATGGCCTTCAATGCAGAAACCTATAGTGGAAGCATTAAACTACGGAAAAGGTAGCAATACGCAGAGGACCTCGTGAGACTAATGAGCCTGAGTTTCGAAGAATCGTTCGAGTTGCAAAAAAAATATTCATATATGAGTTCGAAACAAGTTCAAAAGGATGTTTTTGGTGATGAAAGCCAACTTTTTGGAAGAGCGACAAAGAAAAAATCATTGCTTCCCCTTAAAAATCGAAAGCCAGGTTAGCTTTTGCAAAAAAAAGGAAAAGAATTTGACTGATTTCTAAATGGAACAAATATTATGGAGCGATTAAACCCAAATGGGATCAGAGGTTTAGGACATGTCCGGCATCAACAAAATTGGGCTTTTAATCCGAAATATAGAACACTATAGTAACTCCTTAGCAAGGAGGAGGAAGTGTTATGCTTCGGGGTCTTATGTCATTCAAAGAAACCGGACCCTTTTATCGATAATAAATTCTGAAATTTTAAATACAAATATTAAAAAATGTCGTCCTATACTGAGGAAGAACTGCTCTTTACTTGTAGATTCATGGAAGATGACCCAAAACACCCGGCAAGGGCAACAAACCAAAGGTTCAAAAATTAGTTTTTCGATGTTTTAAAGTGGATATCGTGTAGTCCAGTTTTAAAAGCTTTAACAAATCTGTGTTATGAATTTAAAACCGAAATCGGTTAGCACAAAATTGGAAATTTGAACGAATTTATGCGCCAAAAGTGTAAGGAGTGGTCACGAATTATTGAGCTAGGACATAACAATTCCGTGTATCAGCAAAATTTTCATAACGACCCTAATTAAGTTGCAAACCATTCCGAATGTTATGGAATTTGCATAATTTCTTCTATTAATAACTTATATTTTTTGTTTATTGGTACTTGCCTTTATTACTTTAATACTTAAATAACAAAATACATGTCACGGTTTGATAATAATATTTTTCAACAATATTTTTTTGTACATCTAGTTCGCCACGACTGTATGTACAACTTACAACAAAGCAATTACATTTTATTTATAGTATTTTAAATATTTGAAATAATTTCCTACTCTAATTGCTAGGCTCTGGCAAAGTCCTTCAATCGTTTTATGACGCGAAGAGAGTACATCAAGGCTGCTCTACTCATAAAGTCAACGCAAATAAATTTTCAGTAATAAATGTTATTCTAATAGACTTCCGCGCTTAGGGCATTTACAAATTGAAAACACAGTTCCAGTAGTTTCGCCCCTAAAAAGGTACCTACCCACTATCTTAGAATGTCTAGGGACAGCGGTTAGAGATTAAGTTCCTTGCATCGTAATTTCCAAAACCCCCCTAGCCAAAATCAACCAACCCAAACTATATAAATGCTCACTTTCCAATATAAATTTGAGCAACCCTTCCGAGAGCTATTTGCGAGCTATTCCACCGAGAGCAGTTTTATGTCGAACCCTCTGCCGCAGCAAGCTATAAACATGTTAATAACTACAACAGCAGCGCAATGGTCATATTCTATCCGTCTTAAAGGCCTCCCAATTCATCAATCACCATAAAGCATGTACGCAGTACATTAAACAAAGTAGTTAGTCCAACATGTCACCATTACAATGTGAGTCCTGTTTAAGCGTAAGCCAAAACCAGAGCGTACCCCCCTCTCTTTGGAACCACATTAATGTGTCTGCCATTGCCAGCCGTACGCGCGAACAATGACAGTATCCGTTCCGGATATACATACATATGTATGGGAGTATGGTTCGTCCACGTGAATCTGGTACATATAGGTTTGCAACCGCACAAGTAAATTTGAAAACTATTTAAAGGAGCCCTAACCACAAGGCTGCTAAAGTTTGTTACCGCCTCCTCTGCAGCACATCCCTGACTTTATACGAGCGTACGAACGAGCATAGTCACATCTGGAAGACAATTTAAAACTTTTCCCTCTGTCAACGAAACACAGAAGTACACGGTCTTGTTGGCGTCGCCATTGCCATCGTCATCGTTGCCTTCAGACTCGATTCTCATCCTGTCATCATTGCCAGGATGTGGAGTAGTTTTGTAGGGTGTTCCCAGAGCCCAACTACCGCACCGGCAATATTACGGTGGCATTCAGAGAGGAACAGCAGCTTCCCTCCTCCACACAGAAAATGAATGATGGCAGCGAAAACTTTGTTTATTGCTTCACCGGAAAAGCAACAAAATAGCAAAATTTATTTTCTCATCCTTTATGGTTTTGTTTTTTGTTTTTTTTTTATAGCAAAAAGGGTGCGAATAAGTGAAGCCTGAAGAGGGAAGAAATGCATAAACCAAAAATAGAGCCTTTCAGTGTTTTAACCTTTTATTTCTAGCAAAAAAAAAAAAAAATTTCAAAGTTTTTTTACAATTCGAATGCTTCCTCGCAGCCATCCCTGGTTTGTTGCCTCGTAATTTCATTCAAAGTCGAAAGAAGTTAAATTCCACGGAATAAGAGAAATTTCTGAAGGATTTGGCTTTCGGGTTTTCTATTTTGTTCTATTTTGTAAAGTTTTCATTGATTTAAAGTTGGAAGATAGAAAGATGTCCTTTTATTAAGGATCCTTATTTCATTATGTACCTTTGGCTGATTCTCCTTTTTGGCATGCAAATCGCAAGCAGAAGCTCGAGAGCGTGTTTATCTCGCGAGGAGCGATTTTACACAGGAAAATAGTCCAACAATACGAATACACTTTTCTTTTTTTCGTGGATCACTTAAGGTGGAAAATGGAAGGAGCAAGTTTTTGTTGTCGGAAAAGACTTGCAATGGATAATGCTGCTCTCTTTGGTTTGGCTGAATTGAATTAGAGAAGGTAACCGGTGACCAAGACTGATTGTTTTTTTTATCCTTTGGCAAGGAATGTTTTTTGAGATGCCATTGTATGTTCATCATCTGGGAATTCAAGTTGGTTACTAACGAATTACGAATGAATGAATGAATGAATTCATTCAATGAATGAATTCATCAGAGAGCTTGTTTATTTACCTTTCAGATCATCGATCCTTGAAGGAGCTGCTTTATTTCCATTTTTTTTTTTTGTAAATCAGTTCGATTGCCTTGCTTATCGTCCAATATTGGAGTCCATAAAAAAAAAAAAATCTAGCAAGTTGAGTATTTGTAGAACATGATTTTTGTCCTTCGAGTTGAGAACATTGATCCTGGTTGTGTGGACAAACTGAAGGATCATCGATTGCTTACGATGAATCTGTTATCTAAGAAAAGCTTTGTTGATAAAAATTAACCTATGAATCACAACCTCCTTTTAAAGGGTTCCGTATATTTGAAGGAAAAACGGAACCCTTTAGAGAACTCGATTTCCGTGATGGATGAACTATTTACATACATACAAGTTTGTACGGGACCTTCTTTGCGCGAGTCCGACTTGAACTTGGTAGATTTTATATTTTATTGGGGGTCAGCTTAAAATGATGAGCTCAGATCGATGTACTTTAGATGAAAGCCAGCGACTCCTTAGTTCTGCCTGAATGGCCTTAAATCTCGCAAAGTTTTTACCCTAATAGAGCTTTCCCAAAGTGAGATGACGACACGTCGAAGTTCCCTGCTCTGCATGCGAGCTCCACGTTGTAGCAACGCTGCTGTGCAATTAATTGGGCCGAACAATTTCTGCGTTATTTTTTAGAATTTTGGTAAGAGCTTTATAAATAAATTGTAACCTATATTTTTTTTGGCTGTTCTGAAGGTAGGTCGCTTTTTAAAGGTTTGTTCAGGAAAAAGGGTTATTTGATATTAGATTTGTCAAAATCTTATCATTGGAATCTAATCATGGATATCTTGAAGAAGGAAGCAAAAATAATTGCTTTACATGAGCACCCTGGCACAAGCATAAGGGAGATTTCGGTCGACGGCGTCTTCTTGGAATGGGTCGTACGGCAAGAAGGCCACTTAAGAAGCAACTTCTGACTGATAATATGAGGAAAAAAAGATTTCGTTGGGCGGGGAAATGAGTTGGTTTTTCAGACGTGAGCCACTTTGAGGTCCAAGGATACAACATAAGTGTCGCGAGAAAAAGTGACAATGGAAAACTCCGATCTTGTCATATAATCCAAGCCCTTAAGCACCAAGTTTTGTTTTGGGTTTATTTTTTAACTCGAAGGCATGATGAATAGTGCCAAATATGCAGATGTCTTTACCCATATACGCCTGACTGCCATTCGAAAAACACTTCCGACCGAAAATGTCATTTTCCAACAAGATCTTTTTCTATGCCACACGTTAAAAAAATGCAGTAGTTTTTCACGGAGAATCATATCCTTGTTCAACTTTCCTATCCTCAATCCGATAGAAAAACTGTAGGCCATTATTAAAACAAGGTTCAGGAAAAAGGATTGGAAAATTAATATCTTCAATGCCCATCATGGTAGGAAACCTCATTAAGGCAAAAGGGGGACATGTTTATTACTAAAATTTAATTTCTAAAAACATATACTTAAATAAATAAAAATGTCGCTTAAAATCATCTGTCCCAATTCATTTGCACCGCACTGTAAGTCGCCTGTACATACTTTTTGAGGCAACATGGAGGTATAATCAGACCTAAAGAAAGTAGGAAGGCCGTTAAGGCGAACTGAACCGAACCGAAGATCATATTTATGATCAACATCGTTGGTGTTACAATCTGCCTTCGAAAGAGCTTAATCCACTCTTACTAGATAGACCCCCGTTGTACAGAACCCCATAAAAATTAAAAATGATAAAATTGAGCTCCATTTTCACGAAAAATTCATTTGATGGCATTTTGTTAAAAAAAGTGCCCAAGTGTAATTCGGACACGTTAACGAAGGGTTCCGTGCCACCGACAAAAATTTAACACTATTTTTTTTTTTAATTCCAAAAATCTACTTCTTAGTGTTTAATTTGTAAAGACACTTTTATTCAATGGATACCCCCTTTATTTTTATATAATTTTTAATTTTTGCTTTTAAAGCCGCCATAAAAGAAACTATGCTCGCTATGGCATTAAGGGACGGACAGCGTAGGCAAAGTAATAGAGTTCCGCTGGCAAGTCCTTGAGAGGGTATAATTTTTTGCTCATTTGACAAGTTTTTGAAATTTTGCTCGCATATACTCAAAGGAGGATAACCTTTAAATGAACTTGTTCACATACCGACAACCACAATTCCTTTCTAACTCGATTGTTATCCCATTGACCCAAGAATGCAGCTGACAGCAATTTCGAACGCCCGAACAATTTCAGTCGCAATTCAAAATTCCCTTTGTTTAAGCATCATTGAGATTCTATGAAGTTGGGAGACTTGAACCACTGATATATTAGCTGCCATAAGTAGATGAAGACCACATTGACTGACTGACATTTGTATTTGTGCAGGCAAACATATTCGAGAAGTTGTTAATCGGAATTTAATTGCTCATGTGGCTAGAGCATTTGTCAGTTGGCATCAGATTGTTTCAGTCGATTTGAAATCAATTAAATAAATGCCACCACGGATTTCCACTCTATTACGATCAAGTAATTAAACCGAGATTCACAAATGTGATGGCGAATCATCCAAGTGAATGACTAATGTGAATCAAATCCCATAATCCCTCAACAGATGATGGACAAAACCACTGGAATAAAAGTTAATGTTTATTTGGGATACCAACGTTTCTTTCGGTTGTAAGTCCTATTGATTCCAGCTGCCTGGATTAGTTGGATGTTCTTATAGGACGTTGTCACAAGTCAAGGGAAGACTCTTATTGTGATCTGCTCTTGAATGAACTTATGTTGGTGAAGAAGTAGAAAAATGGTAAATTTTATTTTTTTGTAATGAATCCTTTCAAGCTTAAAGCAGAAATAAAACTTCCAAAAAACATTGAGCCGAACAAAGCTGAAGATCGCAATAATGAAACCAGATTTCATTAACTTTAGATTAATTTATTGCTTATTAAAAATAGAGTAATTAGCATTGAGAAAAAAAGTCAGTAAAAATATCAATATTTTTTTACTTTACTGCAACTACAGACTTAACAGAATTCGAATCTCAAACTTGGTGTACCCTGAAGGAGTCCATTATTGTAGCCTCGTTGGACCCATGAATTTCACAATAACTATTAAGAATATCGAACTTATCATCCACAGCTCGTATGAAGCAGTATTGGTAGTTTAAATTTAACACAAATTCTATTTATCCATATTTTAATTTTGAAAAAATGTTATACAGCAGAACTTGCAAAAGTCACAGGCGGATCCCAAGGAATGCCGTAGAGTGGGAAGGTTGTGAAGCATTTTATCCTGATATCCTGAAGAATCTTAATTGCAGAACCACATATATAATGTGAAAATTAATTCATTTTCTAAAAATGAATTTAAATAATTTTAATTGAATTCACTGACTTCAACCAATTAAAAGTAAATTCAAAAATGACTTCGGCGAATTTCAATTGACTTCCTTAAATAATTTCAATTCAATGATTGTTAAAATTTGAAACATCAGTCAATGACTTCAAAAGAATGGTGATTGAAGTCTTTTTAATTCGTAGACCTAATTGAAGTCAATTTAAATCCTTTGAATACATTCAGTTGCATGGCACTTCGCACATAGGAGTATTTGCACCAAAAAAACCGGACAAAATAATTTATTTGAGTTTTCCTGGATTTAAAATGTGTTTATTATTTAGTGAAAGAAACAAAAGAAGTATTAAACCACATCAAATATATTATTTTTGTCTATTACATTCCATACCAATAGTCTTCAACGTCCTCTGTATTTTCGCAAGTCATGGTTTCATCCATTGATATGGATGGATGAAGATTGCCCTGTCAATGTAACCATTAGATCGATTCGAAAATGGTTGTTTTTGAACTTTCGGCTTTGGTCTTTTTGACCTTAGATAGGAATCAGAATTAAATCATTATATCCTTGTTGCACATATCTCGTCGAAGTTTTCTTGAAAAATTAATCCTATACTGTGTACGGGCTTCAGCTGCCTCCTCCGATAGTTGGCCAATTGGTAAATTTCATAGCTTATTGCTTGAGCTCCATGAAATAACACTTTGTGCATTGTTTGTGACATGGGATACCAAAGACAGAAAATTTATTAGTATTAATGCTGTTTCCACTTGAAGATCTACGTTTATACCAGAAATTTTGGAAGATAGACAGATAGATATTTATTTCGTTCAAATTATGTAGACCTGCTACAGCACAATTTACAGAACAGAGATAATATATTTTATATTACCTTTCAACTGAACTATTTTTACAATTTTTTTTACACTGTTCAAAATGGTAATTTACCCGATATATTTGAGTGGAAAAGTACGAGAAAAACCCACTTTGTTCCAAAAAATAAATAAATAAATAAATAACAAGTGTATAATATTAAAAAAAAAGAACATATAAATACACCAGCTTTAAAATATACAGAACAATAAATATGAATATATAAATAAATAAGAAGATAAATAAATAAATAACTTAGTAATTAAATAAATTAATTAGTTTACAAATTTAAAAATAAAATAAATATTTTAACAAAAAAGATAAATAAATAAATACATACATTAAAAACATGTTAACGAATAAATAAATATAAATAAATAGATAACCGAAATATATAAATTTCCACATGAATAAACATTTCGACAAGTAAATAAATAAACACTAGGTCAGTAATGAAAAATTGTGACAAACATGAATTATGTGTGCAACTCAAGTGAAGGGTTATTCAACTGATTTATAATTGGATTATCAGGGAAATCACATCTGACCAAGAAAGTATCGCTGAGTTTTCGAATTCTGACAGAGATCAATTCAACATTGGCTTCATCATGAAGATCTGAAGTATAGTGATGCCAGTTTGGAAGATGAAACAGGGTTAGAATAAAACGTTCGTGATGTATTTTCGAAACCTGCTTGAAGCACGTCTTCCGCTTGTATTTCATTCTAAGCTTCTTTGAGGACATTTTTTCGACTGGCGTTCGAGCTTATCATTTTTATATTGGAAGCCAGGTGGAGTAAGGACTCAAAGAATCGAATTGGCATGTAGCACGGAAAGTTCAATCTAAATGGATTTTCTGCAGTGAGCTTGTTTAAATCATTTGAGGTCTTTCCACAAATATAGCAGTGCATGGTTGATGAGGTGTCAATGACAGCATTACATACTTTGCCAACAATCATTGTGAAAAGCATAGTATGTTTTATTTTCACTAAACCATCAGGAGTTGTAATAATTGCTCCTGACAAACTTCTTGCATGGTTTTCAATAAACTTCACTATTTCTTTCGTGATGTCTTTTGATTTTCTTACACATCTTATAAGAATCGGTCGGCAAAACCGACACAGAAGAAGGAACTGGATTTTTCCAAATGATTTTCGTATTCACAATCACATGAACAACCAGTCGCAAGGGGAATTGGGGAACTAGGAAATATATTTTGAATTTTTGTTTAAACTTTGACTTTTGCTATCCATCACAAATGTTCACTTTCTTCATTTGTCAAGGGTCATATTGATCAAATAATCCTTGCAGTTGGATCTCAATGCAGGCTTCAGTGACGCGTATTGTGTCGTCCTCGGGATAGTAGTCCATTTATTTTTAATTAAAGGGTAGCAAGGGCCCTTGTTTTCTTGTAAAATTGCCTTACACAAAAATTGAGGGGGTGTGGTGTATGCTTTTTAATACTTGTTGAGATGAAGTAAAGGATTTCCGAATTTGAGACGCCTTTGTTGGGGATGCTGAGATTTCTTTAATTTCGACTGCTGCATCTCAAGTTTTTTTTTTTTGTAATTCTTTGCTCGCTCTTCAAGAGGATTTTTATACCCTTATAATGCGTGTAGCACAGAGCGAACGAAAGAACTACGAGGAGAATGAAAGAATTTGTAGTGGTTTGAGAAACTCAGGTGTATTTGATTTCAAATCTTCCGGTATTAAGCCGATACAACAACCACTACAACAACGCCACCTATTAGTCAGACTACTATGGCTGGTCGACCAATCCAGTGATAGTGCCGTTAACTTGATCCTAATGGCAAATGGTGACTGGACCAGATTCGAAAAACTAGACCACTCTAGGAATCGAACCTGGGACCTATCAATTGAATCAATTGAAAGGCAGGCGCTGTAACTACTTCGCCACCCAGCTGTTGCATACAAAAGTACTTCAGCATGTAGTTGCTTTCGTATCTCATCCGTTCTTCGAAGTTTGCTACGTTCACTTAAATCCTCAAAACATATGTTAGGTGCAACCAGTTAATTGGTAGCCTTCGCACTGAAGTTCGCAAGCGGAAGGATGATGACACCCATTCCTTAGTATACCACCTTGATAAAAAAGTTCCCGGAATTTATTCATAAAATTTAAAATACAACTTCATCTAAATCTATATTGTCCCATTCAAAGAAATCCCCATCGAGTGCAACACACATATTCAAGCATTTTATCCAATCCTCGAAACATTTTTTTATATTCGGTGTTCGGTATGTCCATCAGTGCTTCCTGCGATTTTTCCATTACTTCCTCTCGGCTGCTGAAACGCGTTCCCCTAATGATTTTTTTTTTAACTCGATTTAACACAAAAAAGTCACAGGGAGCCGAATCAGGTCAATTCGGTGACTGTTGGATGGTATTTGTCAAAAAATTACGAATAATGATGGCACTGTGCGACGATGCGTTACCATGGTGCAAAATCCATCTGCCAACAATTCTGGTCTCTTTCTGTGAATTGCTTCACGCAAACGTCTCATAACGTCCAAATCATAATCTTGCCGGCCTTCTGGCAAAAATACATGATGCACTACATCGTTGTAATCCATGAAAACCGTGCGCATTGCCTTCTTTTTTGACTGAAAACGACGTAGTTTTTTGATAAACGCCATTCACTTGCCTTGATGTCTGGATTGTGTGTTGTACTCATAAGCCCCATCTCGTCTCCAGTTATGATCCTTTTGATGAATGTGGGATCGGATTTAGCCTCGCAAATCATGTCTTTTGCGACGTCCATTTCTAAAATTGGAAGAAATCGCCAACATACACAGAGGTAGATGTACTCTTGCCTCCGTATGTCAAGCTATATCGAAAACAGGTGTACCAACTTAACAGAACTCAAATCGGAATGATGGGAGCGCCACACGGTGGTTATTCGGGGAAACTTTTTGATCAAGGTGGTAGAACAAAAAACTCTCGTCTTTGCGACTTGATGCTTCCCACTTGTGCTCGAAATGTCTCCAATTTCGATCCAAAATATTTCGTTTGTCTAATGAAAAGCGTTGCGGGATCTCAGCCACAAGAAATTCGTAATTTCCTTCAACTTTTTGTCCTTTGCATTCCCGTAATACTATATCGTATAAAGCAACTCGGGTCAAACTGATTTTTGGTTCTGCAATAAACAAGAAAAAAAACATCAACTATAAATTTTCATGGAAATGAACACAAAAGTTGTGGCATCTTCCGATTGGATGATATATTTTGGGCCACCTTGAATCACTTAATCACGGAATCCCTCGCGTCCAAGGAACGGCTTTACATTTTTCAGTGTGAAGTTTAAGAGGTCTACGAACACAGCCCAGACCTCTTATTCCTCGTACGTCAACCACTTCTCCAGACAAATGGCAAATTCGTGCCGACGGAAATTGTCTCAGGATTTGCAGATCCAACAAAATTATTAAAAAAAATATATATTTAAAAGCTGTCCAAACCAGTTGTCGAGGAGTGTAAGTTATTTACATGTCTGATTTTTTTCACTCCTTACAACTCAAATGGAACTCAAATTGTCAACTTCCGCCTCCGTGCTCGCAAATGGCAATGTCAGCAGTCTGGGTGACCCACACCCGCACCCGTACTTGCCCTCTGTTGGCCAAATTATTCATGTTTTCAACGTTTTGCCGACGTTCACAAAATCTCCAGTGATTTTTCATTTGGCCAACTCACAAGGCCTACATACTCGTACTACACCCGTTCGCTTTACAAAGAAGCATTTTGCAGTTCAATTGGGAGCCACGACTATTGCGTCGTTGGCGCAGTGTGTTGAACTATTGTCCATTTAGCTTGGCTTTTTGCGGAATTGATACTCCACGTTGATAGGACGTGCGTCCGTCATCCGTCGGTCATCGCTCTATGAATAAATGCGACTCAGCTTCGGGACGTACATATGTATGTGCGTTGCTGTGGGGCAATATTGCAACTTGGGCTCATTCGCATGGAACTGTCTGGTGCTTGAAAAACTCCATGGATACAATTTTTTTCGCCTCCATTCGTGTCCTGCAAATAAAATATTCACATTTGTACACAAGCTTTGACGTACAAACAGTCCTTATCGAGGGCCAAGGGGGAAACAGTCAATTCATAGCTTGAAGATTTTACGACGGACGCAAACATCGAAAAAGAGAGTAAACACGAAATAAGTATTTCGAAAAAGATTACAGAATTTCGAATCGAATGTGTCCTCTTCGTAATCTGACACGTGTCAAATGAACGTACTTTAAGGGACATGTCCTTCGATATCTTAAAGGAGTGGAAGTTAATGGCGTGTGGAATTTTAAATTCCGTCGAATGCATCGAATTGAGGAAGGTCAAATGAAACTGGGTGACGGGAACCTTTACTAATAATTTATAACTTGTTTTTTGAAGCTGTAGCTTGAGGAGAGTAGCCTGAGGCAGGTCAAATAAAATTGACAAGACTTAAAACATTTGGGGTATTGTCCAAGGTAATGGAATATCAAATTGAAATCCGTAGGTTTTTCCTTTAAAGATCATGGAAGTAGCCTGCAGCTCTGGTACGTGTGTTTCGCCTAAAATATTCTTTTTATTGGTCATGACGAATTTCTTAGAAATTTTAAAAATAACAATTGTACAACATGTGGAAAGAGGTGAACTCGTCAAGGGACGCAATTTTTTTGTGAAAATTTAACTTGAACAACAAGAAAATTGTTTTAGTCTCTACTCAAGCGATATCAAAAATTCGTTGACCAATATTCACAATAGACCTTCGGTCTTTTCATGGCGACCAATTACGTAACTAAAGAACGGTCGAGCGTATGCTGCCTAAACGGTAAAAGATATTTACTGGTTTTCTAATGAAATATTTTAGAACTCAAAAAATTCTATAAAAAAGTCCGCGAAGTCACATCTCTATGTGTTAAGGTTAATACACAATTTTACAAAAAGTTCAAGTTTGTAAGTTTGTTAGTTTACGATCTAGGATGTTATCTTCGAAACTGCTTATTGAATTTCAAAACTGGACCTTTCGTGGCTACCAGTTTAATACCTAAAGTCGATAAAAAACACCTTTTTATTGTTGAAAGTGTTCAGGAAGTGATGGATCCCTACTTGCCTGCGTTCAAGATGGGCTATTTAAGAATTTTGACATATCATGGAAATTTTTGAGGCACATTTTTAATTGTATCCGCTTAATGTTTTCCTTAACTGCGCTAACTCTTTGGTGGATTCAAAGAAAGTTCACGCTTAAGCGTCAACATCCATCCGCCCTTTATGGGTACCTTTCCGACAAGAGGCCATATTCCTTGTTGGATCTTCTCCAACACATTTAGCACACAATAGACCGATAAGAAATCTGTGAAAACCATGTTTCCTGGGTCATCTTGAAATCGTTTTACAGTTGGCTGCACAATGGTGTTTAAAGACCAAATGATAAGGACCAAAAGACCAGTATGGATTTTATAACCCAGATTTTATCATGAAGTCTTGGCAAAGGTATGAAACCATCAATTGGATGGACTTCTTAGAAATCTTAAATCTGATGTTGGCGTTTGCCATTGGCACGAGAATGGTGGCGAAGGATGTAGCGAGTCGCCTTGTCTCGTCCCTTTTATGTCACCTTTGGTGACAAAAAGGTTTGAGGTGACAAAACAGTTTCATAAAAAAGAAGACTTATCATCGCGAGTGATTTGTATCCTTCAGCAGTTGAGGTGCCATTAGAAAGCTTTTGGGACCGTTCAAAGTCTACAAGAAACCAACTTTGCCATTTGTGCGAAAAATTATGGAAGTTTATCAAAAGCACTTACTCCATGGTTCGATTTGGTTTAGTAATTGAATCAGCGCCGCGTTTAAGCTGATCAAATAAAAAAGTCTTGAGTGGTCCAATCGGGCAATCTTTTCGCTCGTCGGGAATCGCCCAAAATGAGATATAATGACACCAGAAACTGTTCCTTCAAAATGTCCATTATGATGCAAGTTGGAAGTGCGATTGCACCATCTTGTTGAAACCACGTACCCCCGCTTCCCAAGTAATCAATTTGGGGCTATAAAAACTTGTTGATCAAAGTTTTGTAATATTCATCACCTGCACCACCTGTCATGGTAATCGTATTATTCATGACGTCCAGGAAATAATGATCTTTTACATCTCCGGCTTAAATGGTGCATCTTGCAGGGACTTTATGATCTTATAATGGCTCTTCGTAAATGCTTTGTGGATTTCTGGGTCGCAAGAAGTGCGTTCAGATGCTGTTTTCACTTAAACATTAAAATTCAAATGCGCTCATCCGCGATAACCGCTCTGCATTCGTTCAGATTAAAAAAGTTTGATGGATTCCCTGAGGAATACTCTATTCCGTCCTCAAATTAAAAAACAAAGCAATCCTAAATTTTGTTTCTTTTTGAGCCAAAACTTTTTCGATGTTACACCAAAAGACAATTTTGAATTAACAAATTAATGGAAACCCTTGTTCAAAAATTAACATTTAATTGCAGATATTTCTGCGCAAGGATAACTTGAAAGAATAAAAGGATTTGCACGAGGGTATTGATGTTTCAGGATAAAAGCTTTGTTAACAGAGAAGACCGTAATGCAAATCGTCGGTTAAATTAATTTCGTCCTAAGACAATTTCCCCTAATTGGTTCAAACAGTATGGCTAATATTTAAAGCACTTTATCTCAAAAGGCTTTAGGTGGGATCTTTATCAGCAGAGTTTTCCTGTGGAAGGAAAGTGCTGCTGTCCGCCACGGTAGCCCTTGCAAGACTTGATTCTGACAAGATTAATTTCGTTGACTTCTCGAAACATTTCGGGCAATAACTCGAGCGTAACTTGAAAAACTTTCGTTATCGAAGTGTCAAGAAGTCAAGGAATGTCTGCTAATGGCAACATCTCGCATAATCGTACCCAGTTTATATCAGTAAGACGCAAAATAACTCGTCCATGACATGTTTCCTTAGCTTCGATTTGAGGCCAGAAAAATGTTTCAAGCACCCATTTGGAACAGATGAACTTGCTTTTAGGTAAATTTATTGGTAAAAAAAAGTCATGAATTCTAAGACTGATGAATTGGACCTTTCTAAATTATTCTTCCTCGTTTCTTTTCCAAAATCATTGATAAATAATTTGATGTATAAAATGCTAAATTTAAGCACATCATTTCGAGTTACTGATTTTTAAATGTCTCAATCGATCCATTTTTTCCAATCACTAAAATAGTTAATGATTGTAATCGAAAAATCACAACTCTATCATTCGCATGAACCTCTTAATCTCAATCAGTTTTTCTTACGGGTTCCTTGTCCAGTCCATCAATCCAGAGTTGTTGCTCGTGGTACCTTTCTCCAACTGGACAATATTACAGTACATTTTGATGATGTCTCCACTTGTTATAGAGGGAATATTTATTTATTTGTATCTATTTATTTATTTATTTATTTGTTTATTTACATAAATAAGAGATTTCTTAAATCTGCAATTAGACTGCCGAAAATTAGCATCCAATATGATTAGTTAAGATATCACTTATGAACATAGTCGAAAACCTTTTACGTCTCTTTTCAAGTGTTTGAATTCCAAGTAGTTGACATCTCGTAGCCCAGTAGCTCCAGCCCAATCTCTGAATTGTATACTTTGTAAACTTTCTTTGGATCATTTCAATTCTATTAGAATGAATGCTGTAAAAAGGGTTCCATACTACACAGCAATATTCTAAGATAGACCTTACATAGGAACTATAAAGCGATTTAAGGGTAAATGGATCCCTGAATTCAAACGATAATTTCAACGTGTTTAACAAACTTAAATTTATGATCAAAAATAACACCAATGTCTTTTTTTTCAAAAACTTTTTCAAGTACTTGGTTATCAATATTATAATCGAAGAAAATTGGTGAAAAATTGCGATAAAATGAAAAACATTGACATTTTGAGACATTCAATGATAATTTATTAAAAGTACACCATTCGGTAAGTTTTTTAAGGTCTTCTTGTAGAAGACAACAATCTTCAAAAGAAATAATCTAAAGAATTTAAAATCGTCTGCAAATAATAGTCGTTCAGAGTTTAAGGAGATATCAGGCATGTCATTTATAAAAATAAGAAAAAGAAGGGGGCCAAGATGGCTTCCTTGGGGAACACCGGATGTCATCATAATTGGACTTGAAAGAACTTGATCAATGGAAACGCATTGTATACGACCTACAAGGTAAGACATCAACCATTTCAACATATTTGAATGAAACCCAAATAGTGCTAGTTTTTTCAACAAAATAGAGTGACATACTCTATCGAATGCTTTCGCAATGTCAGTATAAACAACATCAATTTAGATTCCTTTCTCGAGATTGTTAAGAACAAAATTAGAATAATAATAGCTAAATATTTAGAAGCTGGAATACTTAGTTTGAATGTTATGTACTTTAGGTTAGATAGGTCAGTGTCTTTTTTAATCAAAGCAAAACACTTAAATCGATCAGGCGAAATGTTAATTTTTTGTGATATGTGTTTGATTACATCTTCAGGCTTCGTCTCTCTATCAAACTTTGACAAATGAAGCCATTTATATTCAGGGAATGCGTGCAGAGAAGCGGAAGAGTCTGAACCTATTTTTTTTTTAATTGAAGTTTTTTTTTTTTTTTTTGAATTCACTGGTTTCCATTCAAAGTTTTTATTTGCGATGGAGGGATCAGATTGACCAACATAAGCTTTATTTAATACTTCAGAATTAAGTTGTGACGATGAAGAAGCTTTAATAGTTAAATTATTTTCGACGGTCTTCGCAATAGCAGCTTAGGTGGATATCAGATGGCCCCGTCAATGGCTTTCCCAGAGTTTTTATGATTTCTTTTAGCGGTTTTTCGAGGGGGGGGGGGGAGTTATTGAGAAATTATGATTTGAGAGCACTGAGGTCATTTTTAATCTCACTAACACTTTTAGAAAGTTCATGAAAATTGTTAATAAAAGCGGAAAAAATAATGTTCGCGCAAGAATTACATTTCCAGAACAAATTGCGATTATTTAAAGATTTAAAAATATCGTCTGATATTGCGACACAGGTTTTATGAAATTGACGACCGCAGTTAAGACCGCACTCGACAAATTCAGAGATTTTAGAACGCTTTATGACTAGATTACAACTTGCACAAATTTTAAACATAATAGAAAAATTATCAACTGACTCAGAGAGAAGCTAGTCGAAGACTGAGTCCAATGAAATCAAGTATCTCGGTGTTATCTGGGATAAGAAACTGCACATATCAAGTCCATCACAGAACGCGCAACCAAGGCCATGTGGGCTGTAAGCGGTTCTACGGTAGAACTTGGGGTCTAAAACCTAAGATGATTTAATGGTTGTACATCATGATGGTTAGACCAATTATAACCTACGCAGCAATAATTTGGTGACCCAAAACTTAAGCAGTAACAACTTCTAAAAAGCTAAAAAAAGTCCAGCGTATAGCTTGTTTGAGCATCACTGGTGCTATGAGCACCTTCCTTACGGCAGCAATGGAAGCTGTCATTGGGCTATCTCCTCTTAACATTTTCGTAAGGAAAACAGCCGCCAGAAATGCCCTTAAGATGCAACTGGCAATGAATTACAAACCAGGTGACCAAACGGGACACTTGAAAATTATCAATTGCATCACGGACAAAGATATGTTCTACTCGATCCGAGATTGTAAGAAGGCAACATACTGCTATGGGCGTCTCTTTGAGGTAGACATTTCTTACCGTAATCAAGGGTCGTGCAAATCATCTGCCTCCGACCCCAGAAACTTAATCTGGTATACTGATGGCTATGGACCCAACACTATAATCTCCATACCCATGGGAAAACATCAAAGTGTTTTCCAGACGCAACTAGAAGCCATCGAATCCTGTGCCACTCAGTAAACCGAGCAAAAGGTCATAAAGGGACCAGAATTCTAACATATTCAGACACCCAAGCAGCGCTCGAGGCACTGTAATCCAATCTAATGGAATCAAAATGTGGCAACAGCTACCAAGACGCCTTACAATCCCTAGCCCGACGGAACAAAGTTAGGTTAGGATGGGTTCCAGGTTATCATGGAATCGCAAGCAATGAAATTGCGGACGAACTAGCCAAGCTGGTTCTTATCCCGCGTTCACTGGTCCAGAACCATTCTGTGGGGTAAGCTGGACTACGGCCACAGGTCTGACCAATAAGTGGGAAAACAAGCTTCGCATTGCCCACTGGAGAAATCTACCGGGACTCAGACAATCTAAACTACTAATAAACTCAGCAAGGTGAATATTAGAAAGCTTCCTCTCAGGCCACTGCCGCTTGAGATCACATCTAACCAAACTAGGGCTCAGTACAACCACCGAATGCCGACTCTGTTTGGAAGACAACGAAACGGCCGTACACATTCTTTGTGAATGTCCAGCTCTAATTTGGTTAGGAAGGCGTATCTTCCTCAAAGAGATATGCTCCCCATTGGACATTAGACCAGTGCTGAAGACATTAGAAGTCTGTTAGCCTAAACAAACTCTCCATGTAACAAAAGGTCGCAGTGTCCGCCACTTGGGCAGGGGCTGATATTTTGGGGTGATCCCGAACACTTCTTTCTTAAAATCTTAAGGCCTATAGATAGGAATCCCGCTGCTAAATTATCTTAGTTCAGGGGTTAAAGCGATTTCTTCCTAAATTGTTATCTAGGTCACTTTTAAAATCAGTCGGATAAGGTACCGACTCTCTTGGATTCATCGCTCCAGAAAACTCTTTTCAAATCTAATTCAGTCTCGGGCTTTTGGCACATTCTTATCTTTATAGGTCCTGTCCTATAAAGTGGTCCTGTCCCCGGTTGTTCCCTGAATTTTAGTTCGGCATTGTGACACATTGTTAACGGTTGTGGAAGGCAATGGCAAGTTTGACAAAAATTCGCTAAGATGCTCTCTAAAGCTGTTTGTGCTCAGGCGTCCAATGCCGAACCTCCTCTTTGGTTCCTACTTCAGTATCATTGCTTTGGATTGCTACCAAAAAGTGGTCACAACAATTGCAACATTGAAAAACAGAACACATTAATAAATTCATATCCAAGTTAATAAACGAGTTGCATAACGATTCAAATATCGAATTCGATCCCCACTTCAATGAATATTCTATTAAACCGAACAACAATCCACACCTAATCAAGTCAACATCCTTAGTTTAACAAATCCAGTCGGGACAACAAATCCACATAAATTCCACAGAGACATCGAAATACCAAAAGGCGAAGAGAACCCTCAACAGAGATACGAGTCCTGCCTCACTGTAATAGCGGGGAACAACAAATCAAAGTCGCACAACAATCAAATCACTAAAACACCAAGGGACCGCAGTCCTCCTGCTGCACACTCCCGCATATCCGGAACAGAGGCAATACCAATGAGAAACGTATCCGAGTCCTTATTTATTGCATTCTAATGCTGTTCAATAAATAGCGATACAATAAATGTCGTTGGCCAATAAACTTTATTTGTATTCAGAATACAGTAGTTGGTGCACCAAAGGTTGCTCCTTCGCTGACCGTTGTCGTTGGTCGCCTGAGAGTACATTCGGATGTCTGTAGGAAGGACAATTGGCCGACGTGCTGCACTCCCCGCCACATGGTAACATACAATTATCCCGACGGATGTGAATTTCACACCATTTACCCAGCCGGAGATTCAGGACACCATCCCCGAAACAACGCCAACAGTCGTTCATGCCAGATGATGGTCGGTGGTTGGGTGTCCAGTGGCAGACAACAATCGGTAAATTTGCATTTGTTAACCAAGTGTCCATTGGAAATGGTGCCGATGCTGAAAATTTATAGACTTATGACTTTTATAGTCATGTGGTGTCATAGCGGCATTCAGGACATGGGTCTTAAATCTGTTTTTCCTTTTTTTTTTGTCGGACTGAGGCTGCATGTAACTTCACCGCTCATAACCGTGCCTCTGTGCTCATGGATCAATTTAGCCTTTGGATAAATACACTGAACTCCTGTTTGATTTTTTCCAGACGAATGTATTGTACTTGTTTATCTTTTGGTCCTTGGGGTTGAAGGTACACCAGCGTCCGCTATGCTGATTCATCACGGTTGATGGGCATCGTGTTATTTACGTTTGTCAACAACGACGGGGATGTGATGATATCGAATTGAAATGGATTGATCAAACAACCGCAACGGGATGCATGTATGACTGTGGTGGCGGTCTGGAGCGCAGGCCAAACGCCCTTTTTTATGGATTTCAGTTAATCGAAGCACTCATAAAGGGAACGGGGATGTGCGACAGTTTTTTATGCTCTTATTTTACGAGTTAACATATTGAAAGATGTCCTTCGACTCAAGGTATGTGTATTTGAGATTGGATGGCAGGCATTTTAAAGACAACCACATTTGAAACAGCGTTTGTGAATATTTAATCCGCTAACATAGACCACTGTCTCTTGAACTCGACGTCCGTTGAGCGACTGAAGAATTGTCTTGTCATAGGCTGGCAATACAATGGAGTAATGAAGGCAACGTGTTTAAGAGATGTATTGAATACACCCTTTCTGCGAACTGTCAAATTGTTTGAGCTATCCAGTGCAGTCTGTATCTTACCTTTTTTAGTTCAAACTATTCTCTAGTCTGACAGCTGTCAATGGAAAGACTCCTATATGAAAACATATAGCAAGATAGCAATCAGCCAGCTCACGGTGCACGGTGGCTGCAGGTAGCCAATCGCCAGTTAGTTGCTGGCTTTTGGGGTAGCCAGTTGTAAGCTGGCTCTGAATGGCCAGATTGTCAGGATCCTTGAGTATTGGAATATTTGAGACGCTCAAGTCAGGATGAGACGAGGCATGATATGAGAGTGTTGTGACAAAGTGCTCCAATGAGCGAAGAAATGAATCAAAGGTGCACCCGACATGACTGTCAAGATCCGAAATCCCTGTGGGCACGTTAACAAGCTTAGTGTATCGCAGCGAATATTTCCATCAGCTATTGTGTGTCCAGAATGTCGAAGCTAACGTTGTCGCCCAAAATAACGATTTAAGTACGTGAAAAGTGGGATTCAGCTCTTAAGTCGAATATCTATCTACATGAGTCAGGACTGCTATTAAAACTGTAGCGAGCACAGAAATTTCAACACCAATCTTTCGCACAAAAATCCTTTTTCATTTTTAGGAAGCGGCTTTTTCTTAATCATAACCGTTCTCATAAGGTTTATAAGTGCATTATAAGTCAATTTGAGTCATTTTAGTGTTTGAAATTATACGTGGTGGTGGAAAAATTGCCAAATTATAAACAATTGACAAAAGGCCAAAAAAGTCGACTAATTGCACTATTTGAAGTGAGAAAGTTGACTGTTGCGGAAATAAGTAAAGAGGTTGGATACAACAAGTCGACTGTGTGCAGGCTACTTAACAAAAAGAAAGAACGGGCACAGTAGAAGGAAAAAAGGGTCGCAAGATATCTGAGGCGGGTAATCGAGTCTTACAACGAGTGTCAATGAGCAACCGATTTGTAACAGCGGTACAAATTAGAGCAGAGCTTTTAGTTTAGAGTACAGCGGACCTGAAATTTGTGTACATACAGTACGTCGAAGGCTTCGAGAATTCGGCCTAAAAACTCACCGACCCGCAAAAAAATCCATGTTGACATCGAAGGCTACCTAGGGCAAAAAATTACCGAAATTGAGCAGAAATTTTTTTGAGAAAAGTCATATTCATATGTAAATGCATTTCTCAGAGATCGGCGATATGATTTGTCAAGACGACTCTAGGTGCAGAGTTATACTACACAAAATAAAAATATACACAATTTTCTCATAGGTTAAGGAATTCGTGATCGAAAAGGGAATTTCCATACTCGACTGGCCAAGTAATTCGCCGGACCTTAACCCTATTGAAAATCTCTTGCACATTAGGGTACTGAAGGTAACGTGCTTGCAAAAGTTTGGTACAATGAAATACCCGAGGATCATCTTGACAGTTTATTTGATCCAGTGCAAAAGCGGATTAATGACGTCATAAAAATCTAGAGATTGTATAAAAACAAATGTTCCTCCATATGAAATCCATAATGTTCATGTTTTCTAGCCTTAAACACTGTAAAAATTCTGGAAAGGATTGCTTCCTATTGCAAATGAAATGTTGCTATGTTTTTTCCAAAAATCTTGGAAACCTCGATTTGTTGGGTTTCTGTACCTGCAGTAAGCAAAGGGTCTTCCAACAAGGACTTGGCAACTTTTTTTTTGAAATGGTGAAACGCAAACGATTTAAGATATTTAAAAAACTTTATTATTGGCTTGAAGTACAATCAAAGCATTTACGAATGGAACTCGACTTCGTTCATAAAACCACCGCGGGCACGATTGCAGCGGTCGATTGGTTGGACCCAATTTTCAATGACCACGGCTTGTTGGCATAAACACATGACTTAACGTAGCCCCAAAGTAAATAGTCTATAGGCGTTGAATCATACGAACGAGGCGACCAATCGACTGGCCCATTTCTTGAGATAAAACGCTCATCAAACTTACTCTCCAATAAATCGGTTGTAAGGTGTGATGTGTGGCTTGTGACACCATTCTGTTGAAATCACATGTCGTCCAAGTCCACATCTTCTGATTCGGGTAAAAAATAATCGGTAATCATGGCGCGACAACGCTGGCCATTCACAGTGACGGGACGATCGTTATCGTCGACGAAAAAATATGGCTCAATAACGCCGCCGGGGTGCCAACCGCACCAAACAGTTATTTTATGTGGATGAAATCGTGGTTCGACCTATAATTCATATTTTACATATTGACGAACATATTGAGCCAAAAATGAGCTCCGACACTGAAGATGATTTTGCGATGAAATTCATCATCTTGGCACATCTTCTCCAGAGCCCAATCGGAGAATGTACGTCGCTTCAAATGGTCCATCGGCTTCAATTCTTGAGTCAGCTTGATCTTATATGGGTGTTAACCAAGATCCTTACGCAAAATATGCGATAATGGTGGCTGAGCGATGCGCGATACTTGAGATCGCCATGGAATTGACTGATTTGGATCGTTTGCTACGGACGCATGAACGACAGCGATATTTTCGACACTTCGACCAACCCGTTCTAACACTGACACGGCAACATCACACAACGAATATGTAGACTCAAATTTTTGCACTAAACTTTTTATTGCCTGTCTACTAGGACGAGAACTACGACCGACAATTGGAGTTAAGGCTCTTAAAGTTGCGTTTACCGACTCCGAATTTCAGTAGAACTTTTTTGTGTTTCGCAGACGTAGCTCGTTCGTGTATCTTACCATGATAAAAATGTTGAGCTTACTGAATAATTTGACAATGACAGTTCGATGATTAGTGAAAGGGTGCGTTCACAAACTAAGTTCAAAGTTGTCAAATCCCTATAGGAAAACCCGTGCAGTTTTATTTGGTTAAAGTTGGTTACTGTTCTCGCTTCTGTCAAACAATGATGGAAATGTTCCCTCAATTTTGGCGAGCCTCATAAATTTACGGAAAAGCTTAAGGCACGAGTAGTTCCCCTGCAATTTTTCACTTGTCTCAAAGACATGTTAAATGACTTAACACTCATGGGTGTCAGAGCTTATGTGCCAAGCCAAATCCCCTAGACTAACAAAATGTTCCACACTGTCCCAGTTCCAGAACGTAAATAATAGGGGGCTATACATTACCTTATCAGCTTTTGAGATTAAAAAAAACGTTTTACAAATAAAGCTAAAAGGGTTCGATACCCAACATCCTTATTTACTTTCACTTAACTCCCATCTCACTTCAAGGCATTCCCATAATAAGTTGCGGATAAACAAATGGAAAAAGAAGAAACAAAAAACAAAACGCTCTTAAATTAACCCTTTCACCGTTAAGTTGCTTTTCCCAAACAAACAAAGTGGCGAAAAAAAAAGATACCACTCTCCTTATTTCATCTTCTCACCTGAGCTCATTACAAAGTCAATGCGAATATAAATGAAGCAAAATACCATATCCACAAGTCCGCAACGCTCAGCTGCAATGACAAACGATTCAAAATATTTCAAAAACGAAACAAATTGAAAATTCAAAATGATTAATGATAGACAGAACAGAGGAACACAATAAGCCAAGCTGAACTAGAAACGCCACATCACCCATCATCCAAAGACAATGGATCTGCACCACCACAAAGGAAGTGCTTCCTTCCTTTCCATTGCTGTTTTTTTTTTTTTTCCGCTTTTCCACTCCACTCCATTCCATCATCATCATCGTCATCTGGAGAAGAAGTCATCTTGGTGAAAAGTTCATGGAAAGCAATATTTGCTTTCCCTCGGCTTTCAGATTTTGTTTACATACTTCAACTTTGACGATTTAAGCCATCGGAGGCACACACAGGAAAAAGGCCAAAACAAAGAAAGTCGTTTAAAAATAACCGATGAATGGGAGGAGGAGAATATCCAAAAAAAAATATAAGCAAAGTGTATCTCATGGCGAGAGATGGATTTCAAGAAGAAGGATCTTCTCAAGAGCAACCGGAACTACCTTCGAGCTTAAGCTTAAGTCTGCGGTAAAAAGGTTGAGGGCTCTCGCTTTCGCTTGAACACTTAATCCACGGATTTAAGAGGAATTCCTTGGCCTTCTTCGCTTTCGAGCGGCAATAAATGCACTTTGGTGTACAAGGACACAATACATTTTTAAATAAATTTTCTAAACTGAGATGTTTTCAAAGTTTTCCTCATTTTCCTCAAGTTTTCGAGTTATTTTACGTACTAGTGTTAAACTTTGACAAGTGGATATTACTTTCGAAACAAATTTAATTTCGAGTTGATATTTATTATGCTTATTTTGGGGTTTCGAAGTATGGTCTAAGGGCTGTGGGAAATGTAACTGACACTTGTTGAGATTTCAAATTAGTTAAGGATTTATGTGGTGGAACCAACTTACTTTGGTACTGTGGTGGTTGAAAACTGGATCTGTGATGTTTGTAGGAATTTCACTTGTAATTAGAGGCGTAAATTTAAAACCCAAACACGCGGTGAGAAACCACCACCACAACATTTCTGTGCATTCTTTTGGAAATTCATGCATTGTTTTCGTATCAAAGAATTCAAACTTTAAATCAAAAATAAATTGAATCAACATTCTTTTGAATCCAAGAGCAGGAGACATCAATTTTGAGCAATCATAGAATTGAAAACATTTTCGGAAAACAATTAAATTCGAATTCACTTGTAAGTCAATTATGTCATTGATGAATTCACTCTTAAGTGGTTGAAGTCAATGAAGTCAGCCAATATATTTAAAATAAGTGAATTAACTTAAACATTTTGTGGTTCTGCAATATGTGTCATCTTTCTCCTATTATCGCCGAAGTGGGATCGAGAAGAGTGGGATCAAGCCCCACTCTACAACTTTGCCTACGGGTGTCCATTGTGGGGCATAGTTAAAAATTTTGTACTAATTATATCACGAGTCATTAAACCAAACAAATCAAATTGTTGCTGTTGAATTCGCTGACTGAACTATTTTTGTGTGAATTCACTGCGGACTTAAATTGACATCAATTGAATTCAGTAATGTACTTCAAAAGAAATTATCATTTGACTAAATTCAATGTTTGTCAAAACAAAAGGCTTCAGCTACGGATTTCAAAAAATTATAATTAAGGTTTCTTTTTTAAATCGCGCGGTGAAAGTACATTTAGGGTGGGCAAGTTTGTCTGAAAACTTCATGAGGTTTGTTTTCAAATTGATGAATGAATATTTTCCAGTTTTCGGAAAGCCTTAACGCACCTAACATCTCAGCATAAAGATCGCGCATTCGTTTATTAGCTTCAATAATCTTAAAAATTGGAAAAAAAAATTACCAACTCCTGCGTTTTTTCTTTCATCACGTTACATTCAATGGAATAAAACCGATTTTCTGAATCAAAAATTGAAGATGTGGACTTTAGCGGGCTGATGTTCCGACACAAGACATATTCCAAAATTAAACGGAGGGCTTACTCGTTTTTTGGAAATATTGAAGTGTCGTAAACAAGATAGCCAATTGGTTCTCAGCGAGGACCTTCATGTCTCAGGTGATGCAACAAACATAAAAGTGGTGACGAGGATAAAGAAAAATTAAAAAAAAAGTCATGTAAAATTCAGAAAATAAAACCAAAATTAAAATACATTTGTATGCACATCTAACGTCATGTCTGCAAATCATTCCATCGGCAAATTGGAGGAGTTTGAAGCTGGTGAAGACTTCGAGTCCTACGAAGATCGGATTAGGATTTATTTTCAACTAAATGAAGTTATGGAGGAGAAAAAGTCGTTGATTCTCTTAAGTTTAATCGGGAAAAATTCGTACTCGATTCTTAAGAATATTGTCCAACCCAAAAAACCACATGATCTTGCTTTTGAACAACTGGTATCAGCGCTCAGAGATCATTTTTCTCCCAGAATTAATTTAAGAGCAGAGAGGTACAAATTCAACAAGGCAACTCAGCAGGAGGGTGAGTGAATTTCAGATTTTGTCATCCGTCTTAAGGCACGACGAATGTATGCAACATTGGAGTGAGGTCCTTGAAAGTACCTACTCTTGAGAAAGTTTTTTAGGATTCAGCGGTGATGACGCATGTTTCCGCAGAGTATGTAAGCAATTTCGATGAAACACCTACAACTCAAGAAAAGGAAAATAGTGCTGAATTTTCAATAAATAAATAAAAGTGGCTAAAAAATTTCGGCAGGAACAAAGAAACAGAGGCTTACCATGCCATACCATTTAGCAATTACTGGGCTTTAGGAATATACAATACGAGAGCTCTGCATATTCCTTCGCTGATTCACATTAATGAAAAAGAAAAAGCAGTTAAGCAGAACAACCGAAGACCCCAAATGCACTCTCCACAGTACAAAAAGAGGACATAAAAGCTCAAATCCAGAAATTTCCGGCTTATGAAAGCGATTATACGAGGTGAGATACATCAATAAAGCATTTGCAACCTAGTTTAACAATATCCAAAATATAAGACCTTTATTGTTTAGAAACTGAAGAGCCCAGGACTTTGTCAAGTTATACTAAAGTATAGCTCAATTTGAAAATAGAAAAATCCCCAACTTCATACGTACGGAATGCGCGATAAGTTGCATCATAAGACATCAGCTATAGACTTTCCTGACAAAAAGTTAAAGTCATCCAGAAAAAGCTGGTTTTGCTTTCGCATGCAAAAAAAACAGACAAAAATTTATCAAAAATGAACAAAACTGTTGCAGCCAGCGACTGATCAAGAGTTCTGACCGTCGCACAGTGGGACGACCCATAGCAATAAATAAAAAAATCAATTATTTTAGCGGTACATTTGAGTGATTGGTAAGTTATCTCATATATAATTATGTTCTAACTGCATCGAAATTATTTGGAATTGTGAACTCGTGCAACACTTACAGAGCCATAAACAGTGACTAGTGGAAATTTTTTCGCAGGCAGTGATAACAAGTGTTTTTTTAATATAATTTAAATTTGTTCTTAATTAAATTGGGCGCATACATAATTTTTGTACCATGGATAATAATAGTGATCAAGGTATGGGAAATCATATTTTACTATAAAAAATTGTGTTTATTTCGTGGTTTTTTTAATATGAAGTCTAAAGTGCTCGTCTACTTAGAATTTTTGAAAAAATCTGAATTTCGGGTTTAAGTAAGGTTTTCTTAAATACCCCAAAAAACCCCCTTGAGATTTTTTTTGTTTTATGTTGATCTATTGGCTAAATCACGAACGAAATTTTGCGCAAATTTGCGGTTTTTTAATTGTTGACATTTTTGTAGGCTTAACTCCATCAATCAAAAATGGTGACCTGTTGCAAACTTGGATTGAAAGTGAGAAGTCAACGCAATTGATTATCGTTGCTGCAAAAATAAATGAATTACTAGGTCTAGGAAAGTCGAATAAGATGTAGAACTTCAAATTCAAAAAGCTTCGAATTATTATTGCCTTAAATTGAGGCAAAAATGAGAAAGTTGCCAAAGATAACCGGATAAGTTCATGCAAGTTAATGAACGCTGGCTTAGCCTTAATTTGCCGTTACAAGCTAAAATGCTTAGTGAGAAAGATAATCCAAGTCTACAAGGAACGAGCAAAGGCAGACCTTCAAAAAGTTTCGAGGAATGCAACGTCGGGTTCATGAACTAACTTCGCAGAACAGCACAGAGGAGCTTAGCTATGCTGCTTAAATGTCAAGTCGTTTTTCAAATTCTCCTCAAAAATCGGAAAAGACTTTAACTTTGCAGCAAAGCCTAGCATTGTACATAGACTTGGATTTGTCTAAGAGGAAGTACGCTCTTCTGCGTTATGTTATCATACCACAAAGTCTGTTTTCCAAGTTTTTTATAAATTACAATTAATTCGTTATTATTATTTATTTGTTATACTTATTAATCACATAATGTTTGAAGTTTATTGAGTCATAAAATTATTTACTGAAAAAAAAATAAAGCTTGAAAAATATCTACAACATCAGGAAAATAAAGTTTGAGTTCCAAAATAAAATCGCTGATCAGCTCTTTTATTCCGAATTAAGCTCAGCGGGGCATTTACTGCTGGTGAATGTATCTGTTTTTTAGTTCATAACATAGATACTTAATGTAATAAGTGATAACATGCAAAATAATTAAGTTTCAGTCATTAAAACATGAGATATTATTTTTTCCGTTTTCCCCATACACTCGTCCCACTGTGCGGTAGTGCGCTTTGACGCCGTTAGACTATTTCCTGTGGGGCTACGTCAAGTCTATGGTCTATGCCAACAAGCTAGCGACGGTTGATGAATGAACTTCGTACGAATATCGAACGTGAAATTGCAGCAGTATCGACCGATTTATGCTTGAAAACCGTCGAAAATTGGGTTCAGCGTCTGGACTTCTTCAAGCGTGCCCGTGGTGGCCATGCAAAAGAAATCTGGTTCCATACATAATGGCATTGAACGTACTTTCACGGGAATAAAAAATTTCATTGATATCTTAAACCGTTTTTGTTTTATTTAAAAAAAAACTATTGTAGTACTCTTATTGAAAAAAACAGATATTATTTGTTACTGTAGAGAATACTGACGTAGTGTCTGCTCCCACGGTCTTGCGCAATTCTCTTGCAATTGTACACTTCGGTGTGATTAGATACAACAAAGTTGCCTGCCCTAGTTTCTGTTTCACTGGTCTTAAATAGCTAACAGCAGAAAAAAGACTTAATGAATAATACAATTCACGGCGTATACTTGTTTCCTTCTTCAAACTGTTGCTTCTTTCCAGTTTTTGTTTCTTTCTTAGAGGCTCATTGATGTGTCGACGTCTAGAAATGGCATTCCTATCAAATTGACATTTTGGAACATATTGTGACTTAGTAATTTCTTCAAACTGCTGATTCAATCGGTCCTTGAAAAATTGACACGCGAATGTTCACTGAAGTATAAAAGCTGCGCCAATGAATATAAAGATGAGACTATTCAGCTAACGTTTTCCTGTGGAGTTAAGGTAAATTAGACCTTACAATCTAATGGGAAGTTCATGGTGTGTGCAGGACATTTCGCACACAAACCAATTTTTGTTCTATCGTGATTGTGAGTAATAGCAGCACCCTTTGGTAATCCTTCAGCTTCAGTAGTTTTTTGATAATTCTTCCATTTCCGGTACCTCGTGTCATTTTAATCGACGGTCATCAAAAATGATTTTATTGAATTATTCGCCATTTCAGAAGTGGTCACTTCGTTTGGTCGAGCACTGCCATGTTCATCATATTGTACGACATATTTTCCCCAGAGAAGAATCTCGTTCTTTTCACTTATCTCAACGAATGTCCGGATAAGCGGATACTTTTATTCAAGACTAATTTGGAAACATAATTCCATTTCGAAGCGTCGGATTCAGCACTTAGCCAACAAGCTTACTAAGCGGCGAATTCACGTCAAGATTCTCCACGAGTATCGTGTTGACATCAGATGAATCCAGATAAATGCTGGACATAAATCTCGAACTACGTCAAAGTAAAGCTTAGTTAAACAGGCTAACAGCTTGTTTTAGATGACACCGATAAATCACTCTCGATTAAAAACAAATTTATTTTTATAAAAAAAAAATACACTTTATTGATTCATCAGGGATCTACGCTTAGAACAACCGACGAGTGTAATGCATTTGCTGCGACTGTTGTTGTTGGCCAGACATTTGCTGCTGCTGCGGCTGTTGATGTCCCGAATTGTTTCTATTCTGCGAGTAGCCTTGAGTAATGCTTCCGCCCGGTTTTGGATTCTAAAAATGACATGTTAATTAAACACCATTCGTGATAAGGACTAGTTTACCTGTGAAGGATTTCCAGTCATCTGCATAACGCCCGGATGCATGGACATACCGGGAATCAACGAAGTGTACACTACTCCCTCGGGTAGAGGCATGTGTGTCGGTTGCGGCGGCCCATGTCCAGACTGATCAACCTTCAGCTCAACATGATAGCCACGATCGGCAATCTTTTCCATGGTAACCTGTGGCTTGTGTTGTGGCCCGCCAGATACAGAGCCCGATGCCTGCGATATTGGCGGTTGGTCAAGGTTGATGTGGTATACCTGTGCGGATTTTTGTGATTGCTGATCGTTCTTTGAAGAATGACCCGACCCTGGAGGCGGTTGAGGTTGCATTTCCATGTGATAACTCTGTCTCAGCGGCAGATTCAGAGTGTGGTTGTAGGAGGGATATATGATCGCGGGTCCGCGGTTGTCCTGCTGACTGTGACTGGGAGCACTACTGGCTGTCTGGTAAAAGAGCGTACCAGGTGGATTTTGATACTGTGTCGGGGGTTCTAGCGAAGCAAAAGATATTCATTGGATCTCTTCATAAACAATATGCTACTTACTGTTCCACAGAACCCTGGCGATTTCTGCCCCGCGGCGTCCATCATCGTGTTCTGGAAAGGAAGAATCAAAAGAGAAAGCATAGCTGGAATGGTAATTCATGGAGGAAGGCTCACTTGGCTGCGAGTAAGCGGCACTCTTATAGTATCCCGGATGTTGTGGTGGCGATGGACTGCGATTACGCTTGATTCCCTGATTGCCTACACCAACAGGCTGGAAAACATTTAAACGATCGTTTGTGCCATACTCCATGCCATAGGTTCAGAGGATACTTACAACTTTTTGAAGAATCGGTTGGTGTTGATGTTGCATTCGCTGGGGTAGAAATACTTGAGGCTGTGGTGCATTTTGCGCTTGCATCGCTTGCATTGCAAATAGTTCACTAAACCAGAAAGACCATGTAACATTGAACACGGAATTGAGAGCTGCACTCACCTATCTTTCTGCTGTTGTTGCTTCTTTCGATTTTCGTCCTCGTTGAGAACTTTCTTTAACTGCAAGAACAATTGTTGTTTTTGATTCCTTAACTCCGTAAGTTTCTGATCCAACTTTGTGATTTGTTCTCTTGTCTCGCCAAGCGTCATGACGTCTTGGCGCTCGCGTGCCTCGCGCTCCTTCCGCAATCGTTCCTCTTCGATTTCAGCTTCATGTTCTACGAAAGACAATCAATCAGTGAATCTATGTTAATTGCGGTCGCAGACAATTGCTGCACCTTCCTTCTTCCGCTGGCGTTCTTTGAGGATATACGATTTCATGGCTTCCCGCAGGCGTTCATCGCGCTCTGCCTTGCCAGCCTGGGTGACTGCCGAAGCTGGAGGCATTTTGTGGGAGGATTTCTCCGAAATTTTGGCAATTTTTCTAAAATAAACAATTTTTACGGAAATAAAAACGATTGCGCGGAGAAGACCAACGAATTGGCAAACCAAGTTGAAATATGCGATGGAGATTTGGGAAAGTTAAAATTTGACAGTTCTCATGTCAAATGCTGTGATGCTTTCGTGGAGTGTGTTCAGTTAGTTCAAACGAATGCTTTCTATACAAACCATATTTTTAGCTTGACATAAATATTTCATGAGTATCAAACATATAGAAAAAAAAAATAGTGGCGCAACAGCTCTTGAAGGCCAGGGCCTAGCTTCATTTATGTGTGGGTCTTACATTTTCGCTTATGGCGGGGTTGGACCTACAGCATATTGCCGACGGCCCCAGAAGCTTATTCTTGACTTGATTTGTACTCATAGGAAAATATGTCAATCACAAGTTCTTACCCGGATTTGATGCCGGGTCCTCGTCCTCACGCTCAGCAGCAGACGCTGAAATTGAAATTGAAATAAACTTTCAAAACAACTGCCGATGTCGTTCAATGGTCAAATCTTTAGCTGTTGGGTCGGAATGTACCGCCTCCACGGAACCACAATATATAAAGGCTTACCACAGCAACTTGCAACAGATTCTCGTTTTTTGTACATACAAAGCGGCTTAAATAGTTGACTACATTTAAGTAGCGACTTGGTTTAAATTCAAACAGTTTAATTGACAACAAAAAGGAGCTTCGATATTAAATGATTAAGCCCACTAGAGAGAGTTTGAAACTTTAGAATGCATCAATTTAATGAAACGTCCTCAATATTTGGTCAGCATTCTTCTCTATAGCTCAGAAGGAACCACCTTTACCATCCAAGGTGCCAATTTTACTTCAAGGAGCAGAATATTCGCTGTCTGTTATCGACGCTACTTTCACCATAGTTAACTTAATGGCAAAACAGGAGTGTCGCATTTTGATCTAACAAAACTTCCTTCCGTGCAATTATTGTCATGGATACACAAATGTTATCCCACATCTGCTCTTTCCCGAACAACAGTTTGTCGGTGGTAAAGTGAATTTCCGAAAATTAAACGAATGAGGAAATAGTCAAGCAAGTGTAACGAATAAGTTGAGGCCTCGAGTATCTAAAAAGAACTGGCGATATCTTGGAGATGAAAAAGCTATCGGTGACCGAAAACACAAGCGCGTCGATAATTCAACGGCCGTTTAAGCATTGTTGCAGCGTAATCGAGCAAACTTTTTTCGAACTTTTGTGACGATGAATGAAGTGTGGATCCATTATCATACGCCTGGATCCAAAAAATAGTCTGCAGAGTGACTTGAAAGCCGTGATAGCTGACCAAAGTGACGAAAAGACTAAAGCTCGCCCGGGAAGGTTTTTGCTTCCGTTTTTGGGATGCCCACAGAAGAATATTATGCATCGCAACTGGACTCAACGAACGAAAAAAATAAGGAAAAAACGGCATCATATAGCAAAGAAAAGTTCTATACCATCATGATTACGCACCGACACACACGTCTCTGAAAGCAATGGCCGAATTTAACCAACTTGCTCACCCACCGAATTCGCGAACGACTATGTTCCGAAACTTAAGCGGTAGCTTCAGGGAAAACACATTATGGGTAAAGGAATAAATATAAAGTTGCGTTGAAAACGCCTGTTTTCATTAGAGTGTCTTCGGATCTCAGCCTATAGGAAGGTTTACAAAAAATTAGAAGACCCCGCCTCCGTTTGAACGAGAAGGCACCAGCTGATGCTATGAGGGTTGTTCAAACCAACTGTAAGCAGATTAATCGTTCAGAATAATAATAGTCCCAAAAATCTATGAGCCAATTAATATCGATATGAATCTGGGAGTCTTGAAAATTTTGAAAAAGGTTTTCTCTTATATTTTTTTCTTAAGCAGCGCCATCTGTTTCTGACGCCAACACAATCTAATTGCATCCACAATCCACATATAATCCACATTCGTTGCTCTTTCATTCCTCATTCGTGTGCGCTCTTGTTTTTTTCAATTGCTTTTTACTCATCACATTCGCCGCGGTCGCTGACGAGTTCTGTCAAATCTAGTTCATCGTGCAGAAAGAAAATTTTATTTTGCTTAATCAATTTATCAAACTTAAATGCAAAATCAAAAGCTTAACGCCCACAAAACTCAATATAAACTTCCACAAAGTTGTACACATTAGTTTTCTGTTAAAATTTCCTCGCTTTGTCGTGTCTCGAGTGTGTTTTTGGCTCATCTTCGACCCGATTTTCCATTCCTTTTTTTTTTTTTAATATTTTCATTCTGTATTCAGTTTTACATAAAAAAGGAAACATAAAACATTTCCAAGTGCATAAACAAAAAAAAAATCAACGAAACGAGAAAAAAAAACCTTAAAATAAACAAACCATGGCGAGTAAGTAGATTTTTTTGTGATAATCTTAACATGAAAAAACTTTACAATCCTAGATCTGGCTAGGAAGGAAGCAAGCAATAGGTACATTCATATAGATACTCCTCCACCGAGGAGCACCCTTCCATTTGAATTTATTTTTAAATTGAATTTTAATGTGTGACTGGAGTTGCGTGTGCAATCCATCAGATTTTGTCCAGAAAGTGCAGAGAAAATTGGTGATGAAAGAAGACTCCTCTGAACTGAACTGGGGGTTGCTTGAAAAATCAATATTAACGACTACTTTTTGTGTTGGGGCCATAAATAACATTGTCCTAACCTCACTTTGGCCGACAGCCTCATCACCGACCGTGTGAGAGTACCTCTGGCAGCAGCAGCAGCAGCACACTCAGGTTCGGGTTGTAGTTGGAGTTGCCTGCTTTTGTTTGTTGTTGGTGGTGATGCGGCGCGTTGTGGATTTAATGCAACTCTGGACGAAATACGGCGCTCGGGGATGATTGTGCTGCTGGCTGACTAATGTTTCTGTTTATGTTTCTAATGATGGAATGATGCGAGTCGGGAATTGGGGGAGGATAGTGTGTTTCTTTTGCTGTTTAGGTTGATGTGTTTTCATAATGATGCACCTTCCAGGGGGATGGTGTAACAACTCTGAATAGCAAGCAAGCAATGCAGATGCAAAATGACACGGCGATGGCATTCACCTGTGCAGATGGTTTTTCGACGGGCTTTTTTTTTTTAGTTTTGCTGGAGGCATGTGATTTGCTTTCTTTATTACGATGTCTGTCGGTGGTATTTTTATTGCCAGCATTCCAAACAAAGAGTTTTGAAAGGAAGTAGGCATTATATTTATCTTTTGTTGTGATTTGTAAAGTGTAAGTTAAATTAATTACTTGATTAGATTTAAGGAAACTCGATTGTTTACATAGTTACTTAAAATAATTTGAATCTAGAACGCTGAGACTGAGCTCTGTGATGTCTGTAGATGCTTATGTCATTCGGCTGTGTATTTATTCCAGACTTTTCTAGAATATATTCTGCATTTATTGTGATTATTCTGTTCAATTATTTATACCAGCACCAAATAATGGTAAAGGTTAAATGCCTTTAACCTCTTGCCAACGCCTTGAACCTGAACAGTGCGATTTATAATCAAGAAGGTGATTCAAATCTTCAAAGAGCTTAATTTTGGCTTCCTTACTTACTTAATGGGCTCCCGAACCCTCTAAGTGTTTGAGACCCGGCAGCCTTCCACTCTTGTCGAGCATGGGCAGGCTGCTTCCCGTTATATAGACCAAGCGGTCTGGCATCCGCTATCGCTTAAAAGCGGAGATTCGGTCTTCTTTCTCGTATCGAACCTGGTGGCCGTGATTCGATTCTCTTAGCTGGAGCATTATTGTCCATTCGCCCGATGTGGCCGAGCCAATGTATTCGTCATATTTTGGTTATTTGGACTACATCCACATCTTGATAAAGCTCAAAGAGCTGGGAGTGTGATCTCCTCCATTCGCCCTCCTTGCATACGTGACCAAATATTCGACGAAGAACTTTTCTATCAAAAGTGAAAGGTTTTGGCATCTCTGCTTAATTCGTCCAGCTTTTGGGACAGTTAGGTAATGTAATGTCCGAAAATGTAACGCACGAACACAAATGGCTTGTCTCACCACTTGCATATGAGCAGTCGGCGTTCAGCTTGTAAGTAAATGTCTTGCTCCAAAGATCAGGCTCAAGATAAACGAAGTATTTGTTGTAAAATTGAAGTCAATCTTAACGCACAGGACAAAATATCACAACGGACAAGTATAACTTGGAGGTAGTCAACGACTTCACCTGAATTAGATTAACGACATTGACACCGAAAGAATATCGAACCGGCCGTGTAACATGGCACAAAAGCTTGAACCTTATCAGATGGGTGAAAATGCTCGTGGTCGATTTGAGGAAAAACTCCTTCGGCTGAGTTTCGGTTCGTTTTAAGACCAGAAGAGCGGATGGACATAAACGCTTCAGCATGAAGTTTTCAAATCGATACCAGAAAGACATAAGACCAGGCCTAGACTTCGGTGGAACACACAAGTGGGATCCGACCTTTCTATGGATCATCAAAGTGGGATTTATTTATATTTAATGCTTTATAATCCTATGTTTATAGTATAAATTTAACCTTATTCAATCTTATTGCAGATTATATGAAATTTTTCCATTAACATATTTTGTACATTCTCTTTTGTATGATCTTAAATTATTTTATATTTTAATATCGTTTGGTAGCTTATTAAATAAATGGAAGCCTTTATAAATAAAAGTATTTTATTATATCGTTGAATTTTGTTGACCTTAACTTAACTTGTTTTCATTTCACGTTGCACGTCTCCCACTTGTTTGGTTCCTCTCGTTTTATTTTTAAAATTCCTTGAAGAAAGTTAAGCTTATATATTTGTTTATATTAAGCCACATCAGGGCATACAGGATATAACTTACTGGTGTAAATCAGTTGCATTTAAGGATACATTTTTCGATATGACCTTAATTGTAAAACATTATTGTGTAGCAGAATTCAAAATGCGGTTTAACAATCTTGTCATTAATTTTCTTACGTATCCTTTTGAAAAACCCTATTTGGTTTGCCAATTTTTTTTTTGCATATGTATTCGACATGGTCATGCATTTTGAGGTCTTTATCTATAATTATTCTAAAGTATTTGATTTAGTTAAGTTTTTCAATGATTTCACCATTGACCTCTACTCGCACTGCGCTATTTAGATATTTTAGTTTTTGTTCGTTTAGCTTCAACTTTCGTTTCGTTTCCTTTCGAATAAATAAGCGTATCATCCGCATATAGTATAAAATTGCATTGTTTTATAACCAGAGGCATGTCATTTTTATATATTATAACTAAAAGCGCCCCTAATATTGATCCTTGTGGCACACCTTGCTCTACCACGATTATCTCTAACAAACTTCTATTTATTTTTGTTCGGTTCTTGGGAAACGATCTAAACCAATCCAGTGCATATCATGCTGTGAAGAAATTATTAGCGAGTTTCCATAAAACATTCCCAGCTAACTCGCTAATCTGTTTGGCCTTTTTTTCATTTGCTTGTCCTCTAACAAGTTACTCAGAAGGTTCTTCCTTTGTTCCACAGTAGTGGCTCGGAGACATACTTTATAGGCACGCTTGATGGGCTTCATCGGCATGCACTGTCGGAAACTGCTTTGATCTTTGCACTTTATTATCGATTCGTCGATTCCAATTTTTATATGTGTTCGATAACGTAATCACCAGTGGCCTTATTTTGTAAAGCTTATCGAAAAGCTGACTTGTCCTTGTAGGTTGTTGTCGTTTTTATGAATATTGCCTAAGAGCAATGTCCTTGCTCATCAATGTGAAGGCCAGGAAGGATTTCTTATCCTTCCTGTTAGTTGGAGTGTGAACCGCATGACTGCAACTCGCTATCGGTTGGTGTGACCTTACTGACTGGAATTGATGGTCCAGTACGCTCCAAAAATGGTTTTTGGCTTTGTTCGCATAAATTTACATTCTTTGTCCAATCCGTTGTTTCCTCAAGCTGCCGGGCTCTGAGCACGTACAGTGGAATTTCGTCCTTGGTGTCCAAATCCGACTCCAATAAAATCTCAAATCAAATCATCATTTTGATGTAAATCCTGCATCTCCTCAGTTTCGGAGTTGTAGTCTTTGTTAACATCTGACCGGATCCGATGGAATTTCTGCCAATAATCGAAGAATTCCGTCAGGTGAATAATTTGTAAGTTTCTAGTCCTAGTGATTTCATAGGCATTTATTTGACAAAGTGAAAAAAAAATTGTTTTACTAGATTTAATAGCTTTAGAACGCATCTAACGGAAACATTGAATAAGTATAAAAATTTTGTACGCACGCTAAAATTTCTCAAATTCTTCAAATCGAAAGGACTGATATTGTTCAGGTGCTTTTTATTTTAAACCACAAGGCACGCAGAACAAAATTCTTCTCAAGTTGGTTTCATGTTGCAATAATGGGTTAAGACTTCTATTTTGTAAACAAAATGTTTGCTCTCATCTTTATGTAACCTCAGCATACTAATAGAAATAAATGAATTCTGAAAAATACATTTTAATATAACGACACTAAATTTTGAGCCTCAAAATCTCTTTTGCATGAATCTTACAACTCAATATTGTTAAATCTATAGTCAGTAATGCATACTGAAATTCCACACGGAAGCCACTTTGGCTACCGAAAGAATATCTCATATTGCCCTTAGATTTCTTTGTGGACAATATTTGTTCAACTCAAACACTTATTCATGTTAATTCCTAGAATAAAACAATTTCGTTGAAAATAAAACAAACAAAAAAAAATCTTTGAAACCGACCGAGGTGGTTTGGAAATCACTCCAAACTTTTATGGTTCATCGAAAATAGAATATCGACCTTGAACTTTTCAAAAGCAAAATCATAGTATCTACATCTCCATCAAAAGCAATAAAAAAAAAACTAAAAGGAACTATCAATTGATTTATTGATTGGTGAGCGGTCACACAGTTGTCTTTTACTTTTAATTATGTAAGGTATCAGTTTCTGCGCGGCATGAGGAGAACTTTAATAAGATTTTAATTCAATTAACCATTTGGCACATTAAAACACTTGATTGAGTGTATCTTTTTTCAATCGCTGCGTAATTGAAGTAGGTATGAAATTTTCGGAACCGCTTTGTCTGGAGAAATATTACCGATGAACCAATTCAGTGAATATGCTTGTAGTCCTTGAATTTTGACTATCTAAAACTACGATTGTAAGACGATTGAGCCAGTCAGATTTTCATTCTCTTGTTTTGTAGACAGTTAAGTGTGATTGCTTTGCAAGTCTAGCTTAAGTTTTGTTTTCGAATCAAGTTTGCAAAGTCTCACCGTGCAATGCGAACGCTTGTGTTCTTTAAATTATATCTTTTTACAAATATATTAAATGTTGATCAAGAATGTGAGGCAATCTACTAAGAGTATGCCGGATCGTAACAAAAAAATATATTTTGGAAATGCAACCCTGGAACTTAATGACTGCTGCTGTCTAAAAATGTCACAATTTGTCACTGGCAAGGCACTGCCACTGGAGTTGTAGAACAGCGATACCGAGTTACTGTGGCGTCGTGGGCATATCGTGTTGTCATCCCCAAAGCAAAGAAGAACACAATGGAACACAATGTATTCCTAGTAACCACCTCGGCTTTTTCTTATGTTTCATCATGCAGCTCTGGTACAGCATTGGCGAAGACGTTGTATTGAACAGAGTAAGAATGTCATTCTGTTAAATCGCATGATTTAGGCGGCCACTCCATTTCGAGAAATTACACGTCCAGCACGTACTTCAGCTTTGTGGTATGATTCAAAAATAATCAGTCACTGTCAAAATCAAATGCTATTTTGTATTCGTTTGCGGTACGACATGAATCAACTGATCAAGAGCCAAGATCTATTGATGCTCTAATGCGGTGCAAAAAGGTTGGGGGAATTGCTTACAAGTATTTCTTGGATCGTTTTGAAATGAACACACCTGTGTTTTCATGGATAGGCTTATATTGGCAGTATCACTTACAGTCCGGTTCAAGTTTCACAATTCAGATATACATAAGAACCTTCTAGATGTTGGATTTTTATTGAAACTGCTCGTAATTTTTACATTTCTTAGATTGTAACTGATAAGCTCTTTAGTGTCATCTTTAATTTCATTATTTCCGAACGATTCGCATCAGTCGATGTTTACCAGGAGCATCTAATCTTGGGTTTAATTTATTTTGTCTTCAATATTTACACAGCTGATCAAAATAATAGGGAACCGAATAAATTTCAAGGATTGTAGAAAATATTTAAGTATTCAAAAATTCGAACTGATCATTTCGACAATATTTTGCTTAGTTTATTTTTTTTTTAAATTTCTATTCTCGTTTTATTTTTTCACTTTGAATGGCCTTTCAATTGCGGTCCAAATCTGAGTTTTGTTCCGGAAGGTCTGCCTTCCTAAAGATTTCTTCAGTTCCGCCCACAAATTTTCAATGTGATTGAGATCGGTTGGTTAGGGTCCCTCAATCAGGTATTCACTTACTTGGATGAGTGCTTCACTACGACACTTCCGCCTCCATGTTAAACGGTTTATTTTTGTAAACCTAAAGTGGAACCCTTTTCCCTGAAGTCGCCGAACATTTCTTCCACTGTTAAAGCCAAATAAATCGATTTTTGTTTCATCACTCCACAGAATGTTACGAAACATCTCCTTGCGAAACATCTGCGAGCGATCCTTCCAGGCAGCTGATTTTGCAACAATCTTCTTCGGACAATTGGAGCACTGACTAGTTCAGCTGCAATTGCTTTTGATGACAAAAAGGGATTTTTTTTGCTAAAAGTACATACATCCTTGTATGTACAAGGAAACATATTCTTGGTTGTCCATGAAATCAAAACCATGATAGTTAAACTCAACAGACGCCCTCGCATTCGAAAAAATTATAAGAATGCGCTCAACTTGCAATAAAATCAAAGAACATATGCTTAAATGTACTAACTCGTTCAGAAGAGTCTGGCGGTCCTAAGTTAAGTCAATTAAAATTTTCTTTTGGGAGATTCAATACCAGATTTGTCCTTTTGGTTTGCATTTTGACATGTTTTTGAAACAACAAGCAATATGTTAAGGCGACATCGTTCTACAAACACATCACTTCGCCTGAATTGTCCTGTTAACAACGTTAATACGTACGTATCCTGAGACTTTCAATTGAAAGTTTGTCCCAAATATAAGCCTTGATTCCAATGAAAAACAAAAGGAGCAATGTTTCCAAATCTCGTCTGATATTCCGCAGCTACTAGCTTGCGAGCATGCACGAACGATTCGCCATACTTTCACTTTGAATGAGTTCATTTCATCGGTGTTTAATAATCTATACTCCCAATACACCATTCGAGAAGGAATTTATAGCTTGTAAAGCATAGCAGCCTTTTATAACCACATCTGTTCCAGAATAAGATCATCGGTTTACATGTTTTTACTTTTTATTTTTTTGTAAAGAAGGAGTTAATGAAATTTAAAATTATTCAAATTCAGATAGAACTGCAGACTCAATCAAAGCGAACGTTGACGTCCTTAAGTTGTTGTAGAAACTATTATGTACTGCTGGTATAATCTGCAACAATTCCATCAAATGGGGTTCTATCACAACCGATTCAACAAAACTCCTTTGAAAATTAGCCACTGAATTTGAATTTCGGAAAGGTGCCCTCCTTTTCGCAGGAGCATATACTTTCCGCTTGTCATGTCAAATTTAATGACTCAATGAATGCTTTCGCCTCCAGTATTTTATAATGATGTGTTTTATTTGCTGTGAGTCGATTCCATCTATCACCAAAATTAATTGTACAAAGCGCTAGAAACTATTTTCACCCAACTGCTTTACCCAACAACATTTTAACCCAAACTTTTATTTGCATTCAACAAGCTGCTGGATTGGATGGGAACCGAGACGAGTCTTTCCGATGCATAGATATCGCCTTGAAGGAAATCAATTGTGGCAATTATGAAAAAGCAATGAAATTCCTACGAAAAGCTCAAAATCTCTATCCGTCGAAAGAGGCTGAGGAGCTCCTGCAGAGCGTTAACGAATTTCAATCATCGCAACATGCTAAAAAGGAACACCAATCGACAACTCATAAGGATCGTACCAGTGAGAGCACTCAAGAACCAAACAACGATCATGTTGCACGTGATTACACCGCCGAACAACTCGAGCTAGTAAGCAAAATCAAGAAATGCAAGAATTTCTATGAAGTTCTGGGCATTGCAAAAGATGCCACAGATTCTGTTATAAAGAAAGCCTACAAAAGGCTCGCGCTACAATTGCATCCGGATAAGAATCGTGCTCCAGGAGCTGTAGAAGCCTTCAAGCTTGTGGGCAATGCTGTTGCCACACTAACAGATGCCCGAAAACGCAAGGAATACGATCTTCTTGGCCCGGAAGCATCACTAAATGGCCTCAATGGATCATCGAACTTTCATCAGTACAATCACTATCACAATCATCATCGAACATTCGATAATGCATTCGAACGCGATGGTGACATCTCAGCCGAGGAACTCTTCAATATGTTCTTTGGCAGCTTTCCGGCAAACAGGCGACGTGGCAACGGCAATGGTGGCCATGGTCATCGCGAGACAAGTCCTCAGCCAAGCCTGGCATTCGGTCTTATTCTTGTACTCATACTGATCTCGATGTTATCGTCTTTCTTCACCTCGGATCCAGTCTATAGCCTGTCTCAGTCCACGTAGGTTGAAAAAAAAAATAATAATTAAACACACACACAATTGTTGAAAGCCATATTTCTCACATTGTAGCACATTGTTGTGAAATGAAATGAAATGACTTGCATTGAAATTTTCCAGAAAATACCCTGTGAGACGGGAAACGCAACACCTGTCCGTTCCGTATTATGTGCGAGAGAGTTTCCAAAGCGACTACCAAGGCTCGCTGGGGCGCCTAGAGAATTCCGTGGAAGAAGATTTCATATACACTATGAAACAGAACTGTTATCGCGAGAGGAGCTATCGTAAGTGTTGTGTATTTGTGTCAACGATAATTTCTAATTTGATTTAAATTCATGCATTCAATGACACAAATAATTACACTCACACTTTCTTCTCTCTCTCTCTCTCTCTCTTCCTGTTCTCTTTTCTCGATTTTTCACTCTCTTTATGCGGCTCACACACGTCTTGCGATCGTATAAGGCGAATCTATGATGGCTCGTGCTAGAAGTTTTGGCAGCCGAGCACAATTGGCACAGGCGCAAGGCCTAAAGATGCCCTCCTGTGATAGTCTCTATAGGATTGGAATCACCCGCTACTCGCTGTACTAAAGCCAACCAAATCAATTGTATTCGAAGACATTTGAGGAGTTTCCGTAAATCTTTAGAGTCTTGGTGTCACGAGAATGTATGTCAAATTTTATTGTCTTAGTAAATTATTAAAGTCGAATTCGATAACGATTAATAAATGTTAAAATATTCAAATTAACCATGTTGCTTTTATTTGAATTTTAAATGTTCTTTCCAAAAGATTCGCATTTCAAATTTAGATGGGGGTCTAAGTCATCATTTTTAAATTGATTGTCGCACGAAGAAAAACTTTATGCCCAAGTGTCTATGCCGAAGGCGACCGACGCGTTGAATCTGATCTTTGACTTTACTCGGAGAAATTAATGATTGCCCACGAGAATCAAATAATTATTCAGACGATGTTGGTTTCCTAATTGATTGGAAGCTAGTAAGTAAGGAAATGTGCAACTTTACTTCAAAATCCACTGCACGGATGATGCCCAAGGGATGAACACTTGAGCAGAATTATGGCAAATCCCATTTTTTTTTTTTTTAGTCAAATTAATTTTTCTTAATTCTTGGTAGCTCTAGACACAATATTTTTAAAAGCATTTTCATTTCATGCAAATCTTTTTCCATGACTTCTATACACTCGTCTGCGGCAATCGCTGCCATGGGGACAGATTCTCATCAGGGAAAAAAACGCATCTTCCAACTTCCAATTAAGGTGTTCTCCAGCAAAACGCACTCGAGATTGCCGATGTTGAGGTTGAGGTGCAGTGAGACCACCTGCTGTGGTCTGTCGAGCGACCTATACTCACGTAACGTGTCCCTTCAAGCAGTTGGCCCAATTGACCCTAATTGAACAGAAAGTCACATGATGACGGACTTCAACGACTCTAGTCTCCACGCACCGCTGGTATAGACGCGCCGAACAGAAAATCAGTTAAAATTGAGTTGTCGAGCAACTTCAACTTTAATTGTGCGCCGCTTGGCGTGTATAGTATCCATTCTCAGTATCCATTGATAAGAACCTTCACTTGTAATCTTTTGATATCAAATGATAAACAATCAGAAACGATTTGCTTTTCCACACTTGCCATAATAAATTTCTGATAAAGCGTCAGAAACTATCAAAATACTGACTTTATAATCCCGTTTACGTGTGTTTTTAACGATCACTTATCGTACTTCAAAAACACATGCAGCATTATTTGATTAAAGACTTTATTTTGTCATATGTGCGACGTATGTTCAAGATGGGGTTACTGTGTGATAGTTCTGCTCTCAAGTATATTATTGCAAGTCCAAAAATAAAGAAAAAAAACATATTCAAAGATGATGGGATGGAAAAAGTTGTGGGCTGTGAAGAATTCATCGATGACAAAATCTTTGGAACGACGAAAAAAAAACCTTTCTACGCTAAGATTCAAAGTGTCTGCCCAGATTTCTTCCCGAATTTTTTCAGAAAATAAAAAATACGAAATTATTCATCAAAATCGATATTGTCCCCTACCAAGTACTCCTCATCGTCTGTAACGCACTCGCGCCAGCGCTTGATCCAATCCCCGGAACATTTTTTAAAAATCGGCTTCATGTATGGCCATCAGGAGATCTTCGATTTTTCCATGCTCTGATTTCGGGGGCTATAACGCGTTCCGCGGGGCGGTTTCTTGAGTGAATCGAAAAGCAAAAAGCCGCAGAGAGCCAAATTAGGTAAATTCAGTGATTTTTGTATGGTATGGTATTGGAATCAGCCTTGGAAATCATCCTTCTTTGCATGAAATTCAGGTTTTTCGGCACCAGCTTGGCAGCGACACGCCTAAGGCCCAAATCATTAACCAAAATGTCTTGAGCGGATTCGAAAGCGATGTCCAACTCCTCTGTCATCTTTCAAAAGGTCGATTTGTGGTTTACATCATCCATTCTTTGATTTTGTTGTTGTTTTCGTTGGTTTTCCATGTCGATGGCCTGCCACTGAGTTCAGCATTATTGACGGACTCACGGCCAGTTCTGAAATGTATCGTTGCCGAAACATATTCCTAACATTTCCGATGACGTCGCACCATTGAAACCGTTTTTAACGCAAAATTGAATACAAACTCATTGTTGCAAATTCAATTCCATTTTACAATTGTAAATAGAAAGCGTGCACAATCGCAAACGTACTTATGTAATACGGCGCCACTTTTACAAATGTCAAGTTAACTAGCGGAAATTTCATAGACAGTCAACGACGGATGTGGCAACCTAAGAGAAAATTAACTGAAATTGGGTGACTGAGAGCGCGACGTGGTGTTGATTCTGGGAACATTAAGAACAAGGTAGTATTTTAAAGACATTTTTTTTTTTTGTAAAGGATGTCTACAAGCCTTTAGTTCTCGAACAGTGTTTTGTGGCTTGTACACTGCTGCCGTAAGTTCCCGTACGTACTATTTTCCTCATATGCAAGTTTATATTTTTTTCAATATTTAAAGTAAGACCACAAGACAAGACTAGAACAGAACAAAAATTAAGAACAAATAAAAGGAAAATGAATAGTTGTGCTTTGAGGCATAAAATTGCAACTTTTGTCTGATGAATTACTTTTATCATTGATTCTGATTCTGAATAAAGCCTCCTTTTTCGAGCCAAATGGGAATATCCTTGCATACGGGCGACATATAGACCTGTTTTCAGCCTTAAGAAATCATATGAACCTCAAGGTGATGATTGACAGGAGGAGCCTAAGATTTAAAGACGAAAACTGACAGTACTGATTGTAACTTTGTACGCCAAAATGATTTAAATGACCTTATTAGAGATCTTGTCAATTTCTGCATCAGAAGCTTTGGCTACTAGGCTAAAAGAAAGATTAAATAACAAAAGAAACCAAATTTTATTTTTACCGCACAAGAGAACATAATATCTTTATTAGTTTGCTGAGGAAGATGACTTCGTATTTTGTTAATATGTACCTGGTTTTATGGTTACAATGGGATTACTAAATGACGTTTATTCATAGACTCATCAAAATGGAGTCTTAAATGTGTGCCCTTGCACAATGGGAATAAAATACGGTGGTTGCCTAATGCAGATTCTACAAAAGTAAAATAAGAATATACAACTACTGCTCTGGTTTTGGACAAAATTATATATGCGGAACACAACTGGATCACATAGTACCTCCAAATCCAAAAATTATTTGCTCTACCATAAAACAAACAGTCGCGAATACATGCAACACGCACGTTGGCACGAGTACAATTGAAACATTCTCAACAGACAAGGACATTTTTCAAGAACGCCAAGAATAAGTGACGCGACTTTGCCTCACAATGACGATGATCTTTCTTTTTGGAAGAATGTTTTATGCACTGCCGAGAGCAAGTTTGGTCATTTGGTCAATTCAATGTCTTCGAAGAACAACAAAGCACAGTTGAGTTAGCTTGGTCCAGCATAGGAAAGCTGGTGTTTACTGAAGAGAACATGGATCAGCACATTTGTCACAACATTTTCAGGAAAATCTACGCCATTCCAGTTACCGGCTGGATATTTCTTAACACACCGCTTGAAAATTAAAGCCCGGACTTAAACTCAATAAAGTATTTGTGTGACCATTTGGAAAAACAGTTCCATAATCATCAAATTTCGGCTGGTCTCCAAGTAGACCGTGTTCCCGCAGATTTTACCCTAAACCAGGTCTCTTCTATGCGTCTTCGACTTCAAGCTGTTCTTACATCTGGTGGTGATAGCCCTCCGATTTCATGAGAATATTTAATTCGAAATATCAATTTTGTCGTTTTTTTTTCAAACTTGTTTATTTCCACCATAATTTTAACAACTTTCTTAACCTTTAAAAATCAATAAATTTACATTTTAGTAAATGGCCAACTAAAAATTGGCTCTCATTACATATAATTTTATAATAATTACTAAAGTACTAGAACATATTTTGTTTTGAGATATTTAAAATTTATTGTTTTCGTTGCGAGAAGAAAATGTGGAGGCTAAAAAAACTCCTCATTATAATATATTTTTTAACAAAGAACGAACAAAAACAAACGAAAAAACAGTACTTACAAACTAAGATAAAACTACTTAACCTAACTTAGCCTAATTGTTAGCTTCTACCCAATCTAGCCACCAGTATTTATTTAAATTTGACCTATTGTCATTATTAACATCTCTATCAGGTACGCTCATAAAGTATTTCCAAATATTGCTTTCATCGCTTGAGTGTGCAGGCACATGGAGGATTCGTTTATCTGTTGCTCTTCTAGCAGCATGATATATGATAGGGACATTACTCGAGTCTGAAAAATAGCCATATGCATCCAGATAAAGAAATGCTTCAGGTGGTATATGTCCACTTATCAATGAATTTCTAAAATACCCATGGTTAGGATAAAATAAACCCGATATGAATTCATTCTCAATAACATTACTCGACCCTGCAAAATGATTCCTCGCAAGGTCTAGAATGATATTGTCAATTCTAGACACGCCGGAAGCATCCAATAATCTTTTGTTGGAGACGTTATGCCGAAAGTCGGAATGAGCGCTTCTGTACATTCCCGTGCATGCTCGTAGACATTTCCTCTCAAAAATTCTGTACTTCTCAATATAAGATGGGCTTAGGTTCCACCACACTGGACTCTCATAAGGTAAAATTGGACGCACAAAAGCTTGGTAGCAAATGACCTTAATATCTGTCTTTTTTTAATTGGATATTAACATTAATAATACAAGGAATTTATCTAAGTAAATAAATACCTCACAACAGTTTTTGATTCGATTCGAAGGCCATTTGAATATGTTATAACCAAATTTCTCCAATTGCGTCTCAAGTCTGAATTGCCCTTTCCTGCAGGGGTGCGGAACGGTATGGTTTCGCATTTAAAATTGTTTATTTTTAGTTTCCAATCCTCACAGAATTTTTCGAGGGTATCAAACTTCAGTTGGAGTTTGTTTTTAATTTCGCAAATTTTTGAACCATAAGCATTCAGAATGACGTCGTCGGCGAATGCTATTGAGCCATCCAAGTCCCTCAGCATTTTAGAAACGTAAATAATAAAGAGTATTGGTGCGGATACGGTGCCTTGTAGCAGACCATTAATGGCATCAACAAATATTCAGTCTTGTACTTCCTATCAGTTACAACGAATTTCTTCTCGCGTATCATAGATACGATTATCACTGTAAGATCATGGGGAAACTCATATCTGATTAGTTTGTAAATAAGCCCGTCAATCAAAACCGTGTCAAATGATTTCTCGATATCAACTAGACAGGCACCTGGACTTTTTTTCCATTAAGGTTCCAATTTATATCAGATATTACAGTGATTTCTTTTAAATCCAAATTGTTTTCGCGGTATAATCTCCTTTGTTTCGCACGCGAACAATATAGATTTGGTAACAACTATCTCAAAAACCTTCCCAATATTAGGCAGGAGACTAATTGGCCTATAGTTCGAAGGATCTGAAGGATGTTTATTTTTTTTTTTTACAATTGGAAATACCTTTGATATTTTCCAACAGCTTGGAAAGTAGCAGTTGTTAAGTAAATTATAAAAAATCACGCAGTTTTGCCTTATGATTTCATCAGGTAAATGTTTAAGTACAATATTTGGAATGCCATCTAATCCCGATGTCTTTTTATTATTGAGCTTCCTGAATATTTCAGTCAATTCATCGAGTGTTGTGTAGTAGTTGTTTGTCTGTTCCGTCGTTAGTTCGTTTGAATGAAAAAAATAATTCCTGCTCTTGACGAAATTTTATTATTAGGTGATTTTAACTTACCTCATTTAAAATGGATACCTTCTGACGACGAACTTTATTTTGTTACAGCTGGTAGTGTATCTCGTCATTCGTCAATTTTTCTTGACTCTCTAATCTCGTGTGGATTACAGCAAATGAGCTGTATAAAAAACTGCATGGACAGATTACTTGACCTTGTCTTTTTCACTAATGCAAGTAACTGCATTGTCGAACGCAATACCCTGCCTATGACAAAAATTGATACATATCATCCTCCTCTTCAACTCATTTTATCTTTTGACAATGGGCTTGAGAATGACGTGGAATACAAAGATCTTGAGTTTGATTTTAAAAATACTGATTTTAATCTTCTTAACGAATTAGTTTCTAAGATAAACTTTAACAGTATCTTCAAAGGAACTGTTGACCAAATGGTTGGCAAATTTTATGTGAACATGTTCGACTGCTTCGTTTCATCTGTTCCCGTCAAACAAACACGAATGGGCTCGGTAGCAACTGCCCCATGGTACAATCATGAATTACGAAGTCTACGTAATAGACGGAATAAGGCATGGAAAAAGTACCTTTCAAGTAATAATTCTAAAGACCATGATCGCTACTTTTCCATTCATATGGAATTTCAGTCACTTTCAAGTCGTCTTTATGACAACTATATTGGAAGAATGCGATTATCTCTTCTAAACGACCCAAAATCGTTTTGGAAATTTATCAACTGCAAGAGAAAATCTGATGGTTATCCTTCCACTCTTTCATACTTAAATAACTCAAGTAAAAAACCAGATGATATATGTAATTTCTTTTCCTCTTTTTTCAGTTCCGCCTATGATTCTGATAGTTTTATACCCGACCCAAAAGAATTCGCTCACTTAGAGACCTTTTGCCCTAGTTCAATGGGTCAACTATCAATAACTCCTAGTGACGTGGAATACCATCTTGCTCGCCTTGGAACGGACACCACCTGCGGACCTGATGGGATACCTCCAATAATCTTCAAGAATTGCTGTAGCTCTCTTGCAGCTCCTCTGGCTTTTTTATTTCAAGCCTCTATTAACCAAAAAGTTTTTCCAAAATTTTGGAAAAATGGTTTCATAATCCCGGTGCACAAAAAGGGTTTCCGGGGAGATGTTACTAATTACAGGCCCATAGCTAAGCTATCTTGCTTGCCGAAACTTTTTGAGGCTATCATTTTCGACAGCGTTTATTTTAGTTGTAAACCTTTCCTAACTGATAAACAGCATGGCTTTGTTAAAAACAAATCCACATTTACAAATTTGTTAGAGTTTACTTCATTCACAAATAAAACCCTAGAAGTAGGAAATCAAGTCGACTGCGTGTACACTGACTTCAGTAAGGCCTTTGATAAGCTTTCCCATAAGCTAATTACTTTTAAAATGAAATCCCTTGGTTTCCCTTTATCTTTCGTGGAGTGGATATGCTCGTATCTTGACGGGAGAACGTATCAAGTTTTGTTTAGGGGATCGACCTCTAAAACAATAAACGCTACCTCAGGTGTGCCTCAAGGTAGCCACCTTGGTCCACTTTTATTCATTCTAGCCATTAACGATGTTGTTAGTGTGATCAGGAACTCAAATGTTCTAATTTATGCCGACGATATAAAAATATTTAAGTGTATCCACAATCTATCCGACTGCAGCGCTTTACAGGATGACCTTAATTCTTTTGCAAAATGGTGCTTCAATAATTGCTTATCATTAAACATATCTAAATGTTTTAGCATGTCCTTTTCGAGAAGACTTAATCCTCTCTCCTCTGTGTACACCATAAATAGTTCTCCGCTGGCTAAAGTAAAACTGACAAGGGACTTAGGTGTACAATTCGCTCCAAATCTTGACTTCTCAATTCATATTGAGCAAATAGTCAACAAAAGCAACACCCTTCTAGGCTTCATCAAACGGTGGAGTAAAGAATTTTCATGTCCATTAATCACGAGTGCCCTGTACACTACATTTGTAAGGCCACAGCTTGAGTATGCATCCAATGTGTGGTCACCGTATTACTTAACACAAATTGACCGTATCGAGTCTGTTCAACGCAAATTTGTTCGTTTCGCACTTCGGCATTTATCATGGACTGATCCTCTGCGTCTTCCACCTTATAAGGACCGTCTTCTACTTATCGGCCTTGATTCATTACAAAAACGTCGGGAAGTCTGTGATATTGTGTTTTTACATCAGCTTATTGCTGGTAATATTGACGCACCACCACTTCTTAACCAAGTCAATTTTAGTATAAAGTCTTTCAATTTTAGAAACTTAAACATTTTTGACATAAAATACCACCGTACGAATTACGGATGCAACGAACCTGTTACTCGGATGTCAATAGAAGCGAATGCAAACTGTCATACTATATGTTCGATTTTGTATCCAGTAAACTTTTTGGACGTGTCAATTCTTAATGTGCATGCTACGTCGTTTTTCAATACTCTTGTTTTTATTTGTATTTATTTTATAATTAACAATTGTAATTAAAATATATATTCTTTTTTTAATATTTGTTAAACTTTGTATTTGTGTATGGTGTTAGGCTTTATTTGTTTATGTTTACTAACAACTAACACCACGCTAAATGATGACTGTGACAAGATGGGTATTACTCTCTGAGTAATACTGTCACTTACAATGCTTGTTTTATAAGCAGTACTGATAGCGTTCAAGTTATTAAAAATTTAAAATTTGTTCAGATTCTTAAACCAAAGTCATTTTTTGAGTGAACTGTGTTTAGGAACCGAAAAACAACATTTATGTGACGTACGATGAATTATGTCGGCCTCTGTATATTATGTTTCTTTCATTTTTAAAATTTAGTTTCCACCCCCGTTCCTGAAAAATGATATCACATAGACTTGTGTGGTTTCAAAAATTAAGTTTTGCAGAACAAAACAACAAATGTGCTTCGTATCTTGACCCCTAAGCTCTCAATCCCTTAAAAGAGTTCATTTAAACTAAATTCTAAAAAAAAAACAAATTCAATCTGATTTATTTACACAGTATTTCCACGCTTAAGACCAGGGCATTTCCATAAAATATAAAACATTTCCACATACAAACAACAGAAACCATGGAACACCTTTGGCGGTTCAAGAACAAGCACCAAACAGGGTGTACTCGTGTCTGAATGCCAGATTGCATATGTTTACAGGAAGAAAACGAGTAAGTTTTCACCCCAAGCAGACTCTTGTACAAATAAACAAATCTGAATACACATCCTCTTGACTCTGAAACTCATTCAGTGAAGGGTGCTCACCCTTAGCGATTGGGTCTGAAAGCGTGGGGTTTGTATGGCAGGATTCCATTGCAGAGTGGTGTCCCGAAATAGGACATACTTAATGCGTCTGCGAGCGCGAACGAGCATAAGAAGTGCAGTGGATTCGATTTTATTTTCAGCTTCCAACTCATTGAACAAGCTGTATGCATATTTGTGGCGAAGTTTTCCTTTTGCAGGGGGATGAATGGGAACATTGTATCCAACAGCCTTTGGGTTATTGTTGTAGACACACTTCTGTGGAAAAGGTATGTTTTTTTATCACGTATCATTTGTTGTTGTGGATTGTGACGAGAGACACATTTTACACAAGACTGGTGCATTATTCCAATTTATTGTAACAATATTCTGCGGGTGTGTGACATTGGAGTTGTTTGGCGCTGGATAATAATTGGTTTTGAACATTTAAGATTAGACTTTAATGCGGAAGGTTTCATTGGAACTGATTAAATCATTGCCTAGACAACCTGCAATTCTTGATAGAGCACTCAATCTTACTGTGGGAATTCAAATCGAAGATGAAAACTGTCGCTGACTAGGTTGACCTTTAGCTAGCTGTCTTGAATTCCGTCCGAATATTATTTGAAAGCTTAACACATCATGGGTGAATTAAAGTCTAGACTACCTACATCAAAGTAATATCCCTTGAGCTTGTTGTCAAAAGACTCTGGTTGTTGGACGAGAGCAATGTCCTCTTTACCTTCCGAAAGGTGTGATAGAGTTCCCACTTTCTAAGAAACAGGTTGAACGCCTTAATGAGTTTCTTTTCTTAAGACAAAATATAAAGTTATTTGAAAAAGCAAACACCAACAAATAACTTCTCATTCCTCCGGAGACACCGGGGTATATTCGGGGGACACCAACGCTTTCAGAACTTCAGCTCGGGATGAGATTTCTACGTTGGTTTTCCGTCTTCCACTAGTTTCTTCTCAGGAAACTCGGATTGCAGGGAGGGTTCGGCGGTCTTCCTTTCCTTGTGCGTTTTGGGAGGATCCGGCTTGGGTTCGGAGACAAGTTCTAATCCCCTAAGCTTTTCCATCTCCAGACGCTTTCTTTCCCGGCGCGGTTTTCTTCGCGTTGCTTGGATTCACTTTGGTTTGGGCAGTCTTTCAGCTCAAATGAACGGCCAAGCCCAAATGTGTCTTGGGAAAGTCTTCTACTTTCTTTTGCTTGCTAGGGTACCTCCTGCCTGTTTCCAGGTACTGCTCTTTTGTTTTCGTTTGTGCTCAGTAGTCCATCAAAGACCTCCCACCGCGACAAGCTGGACAATTTTGGGAGGGAGATCGATCAATTCATCTGATAATTTATTCATACACAAAACTTATCTCTCTTCTTTCTTTTTTTAATTTCAGAAGAAATCGACGATCTCATAGAGAAGCTGAAGGCAACATCCATTGACAGCACAACCGATGTTGACAAAACTGCCATGCTCCTGAGTGAAATCTCCGCAACGACGGATCCAAAGAGTTTCGATAAATTCGAACTGGCCGATTCATTTTTGAACCTAATAAAATTCGAGAACCAAGTTATTCAGAAAGAAGCCGCCAAATGCATAGCAGAAATCACCAAATCCGAAGTACAACGAAAAAAATTCACCAGCGAAAATGTCATTGAAATGTTTGTGGATTGCCTGAGGAGCGTGAATAGTACGTCGAACCTGGAACTCCCCATACAAATATGCCGTGCACTGGGTAACATTTGTTTTCTCAATGACGAAGCTCGTGATATAATTCTTAATACACGAGGCGATGAGCACCTCATTAATCTCCTTGGAGTGACCACAGAGACCGACAAAGCAAATGAGTTGCTCTTCATCAAAGTGCGCGGTGGTCTTATTTCGAATTATTTGCTCGGAGGTGAACGAGTAGCCAAAAGAGCCATGGATCTAAAAATTATGGATAAGATTAAAACGATTATCGATACGAGTATTGTTAATGTGGAGGAGCATGAGGATCTCCTTCTGAATACGTTGCCAATTTTGAGTATTTTAACAGAGAATGTTGCCGATTTGAATTTCAGCACGCAGCTGAATACACAATTAGCTCGAATACTGGCCGCTTCGACAAATCCCGATCTAGCGGAAATGTGCCTTGAACTTTTGCATTATCAAGCGGAGAACGACGATGTGAAGCTGTTACTGGCGAAAGATGGGCTCTGTGAAACGATCTACAATTTGTTGGAGAAATATAAGAACTTGGCAAGTACAAGCGAAGCAAGGGCCCTAATGAAGCTGGCCTGTGAGCTGATTGTGCTTATCTTAACGGGAGGTAAAGTGATAGGTTCAAATTTGTACACATTTCGCTCATGGTTGTAATTTTTCCAGATGAATCGATGCATTATCTCTATTCGACACCGCTGCTGAAGAACATGGAGGATTGGCTAGATTCGGTTGATATAGATTTGTTGACGACCGGCGTCTTGGCACTTGGAAACTTTGCCCGCACAGACAGTCATTGCATTTACATGGTGGAGAACAAGATTATGAATAAGTTGCTTGGTAAGCGAGCAAAGAATCAAAACAACCCGAGTCAGAATTATAAAATAATTTTCCCTTTTTTTGCAGATGTTCTTTCAAAAAACAACGGCGTCAACAACGACGTTCGGTTACAGCATGCTCTGCTGAGTGCTCTTAGAAATTTAGTCATACCAAAGCCAAACAAGGGAGCCGTCATACAAGCAGGTCTAGTGCAAACCATTCTGCCAATGCTGGAAATCCATCAACCGCCGGTAGTTTTCAAATTACTAGGCACACTTCGAATGACAGTCGATGGACAAGGTTCGTACTATCACACCTCGTTTTTGTCTTTTTTGCGAAATGCTTTCTTGTTATTTTAGAACCACTGGCGATGGAACTGCTGAAGAACAAACCCCTAATCGAACAGTTAGTGCATTGGAGCAAGTCTTCAGACTATGCTGGAGTTACAGGAGAGTCGTTACGCCTCATGGCATGGTTAGTTAAACACGCTTATCTTACGAAAATCGCCAGTCTTCTAACCAAAGACGGCGCCCAACAGCAGCCCACCACAGCCATAGGCTCTCCAAATTTCGACGAGACAAGTTTGAAGGCGTTCGTAGATATCGATGGAACTGTTGAATCTATGGTAAACATGTTAACGTCACAACACTTGGTAATGCAAAATGAAGCCCTTATTGCCTTATGCATCCTCTCCGTGGTGTATTTAACTAAGAAGCCTGCGAACAGTGAAGTTGGGCTGCCTGATTTGCTAGTTAAATTTGAACTGGGTAAGAAATTAGCCGAACTAATTCGAAAATCCTCGGATACCATGACAAAGGAAATTGTCGAGAATCTCCAGAACTTCACCTCGCTGCTGAAGACATCCGACAAACTGGTCAGCCATTTAGATGAACATAACATAAATGAGTTGTTGAAATCGATACCAATATTAACCGAATATTGTACACTATAAGAGCTAGCTTGGCCATGGGACGGAGGCGAGTTTGAAATTGTTATTTAAGTATTTTAATATATGCTAGTTGTAGGGTGTGGTAACGAACGGGACGGATAAATGTTGAAATATTGTGTAACGCAATATTATTTAAGTCTTATTTAGCAGTCAATTTGTTTCCAATTCCTTTGTTGGTTGTTGTGACTTTAATTAAGTGTGTTGCCACGACGATAGTGTTTGCCAGAAAATAACAAGGATTGTTTTTGAATAAGATTCATTCATCGTATGGAAGGTTTAGGAAGGCAAGATTATTCTGTACTTGATTTTTCTTTATGAGTTTTTAGTGCAATATACGCCAAATGAATAGGATTATCCTTCTATGCTCTGTTAAAATAAGGCAGACGAGTTTTGGTTATGCCCCTGCTGATGTCCACAGCACAAAAAGAATACAAAATAAAGCGGAGAAGAAAGCGATCATTCATATTGTCAACGAGTAAACGTTTCGGAGTCAAGAAAGTTATATTCTTTTTTTTCGCAGCACTTCGGAAACACAACATTGTAGAACAATGTAGAAAGTGCTCTTTCAACAATTACCTGGAACGAAATCGACAACTTTCTTCGTCCTCCTCTCTTATTTCTTAAGATTCATGTTTAAGTTGACCCGAAAGTTCATTTATATTTATCGATATTCCCGCAGATCCTGAAAAGCCCCTTTAAGTTGATGTTGGATGATCCATCTCAAGGTCTTTATTCAATTCCTTAACAATTAACAGTAGAAGAAGTCCTGGTATATGAGTTCTCGGCATTTGAGAAGGCTTATCAAGTTTCGGCTTGCACTTCTTCTGAAGCTCAAAAATTGAAATTAGTTCGTCGGTGGAAAATGGTTCTTCTTGAACGTGAATTAAATTGTTTATATTGTCTTCAAATTCGCCACCCGAACTATTTCTGATAGAATAAACTCTATGAATGTTAATTTTTCTTCGTTTTCTAAGTACATGTCCAGGGCAAAAATAATCTGGTCAAAATAATACGCCATGAAAAATACACTCACTCCCTGGTTGTAGTATCGATATAGTTTTTTGGGGCAGAATAACTATTTTCACATTTTTATGGATAATTTAAAAAGTGAGAATAGTCGGGAGCATTGTCCACAATTAGAAGAAACCTTTCCGAGTGAAAATGTTAAGAACAGTGAACAAAATTCCTTCTTGAACCAATCAGTAAACATTGATGGAAATATTCAAGCTTTTTAATTGGTTCTCCAAATCACCGAAAGACTTTTTTCCATGTTTTTAAAAGCCAAGGGTTAAGAGAATTGAATAGACAAATTCCTCGACGTCGCTAATCGGTTCCAACAGATGTTACGTAACTCGAAAATGACGCAAATCAAAACGTTAACGAAGAAATTAGAATTTTATTGTTTTACATACTAACTTTTTTACGGCGTACAATGTCGCTATGAAACATAAATTAACATGTTCTTTACGATGGTTTAAAATAATTTATTTATACATCGATGTACTTTTCAAGACTTGTTTCGCCAAACTTTATTCATGTTTGAAAGAGGTACACCTCTTCATATTGCTTTATAAAATACGTATGTCTTTCCTTTTGCTTTCCTTTTGCAAATTTTTACAAAGACGGTTGTATCGATGACGTCGTATTTGGCGGTAATAATACAATTTAACGTCTCATGAAGGGTTGAAGGATGTCCAGGCGCATTGTTTACAAGCAGTAGTTCTTTATATGGAAAACTATTTTTTTCACTCTCAAAAAGTGATGATGTAACCCATGCTTTCTCATTTGACCTGAAGAGTATCTGTTTTATGTTTTTTAGAGTCGTAGATAAGCAGAGGCTTTAATTTAAAGTCACCAAACGCTTTTCCCCCTAAAAGAAGCGGGAGTCTTTCCTTTGCAGTTTCTAAGCAAGGTCAAGAAATAAAAATACTTCTGAAGAAACGCTTCCAATACAAGCCACCACATTATACACCTTCTTAAGACTGTAGCCACCTTCTTCGATTATTTTATTGAATATTTGTATTGAAAGTCTTCTACTGCTTAAAAATTAGGGCTAGCAGCTTCTCAGCTCAACCTGGCTTGGTGAAACATGACGACTTACGTGGAAATCAATACACTCCCCTTGATCTCGTACTGCTCTAAACTAGCTTTGCGCATTCGTTTGAATCGATAGAGTTTTAGATTGGATACCGGGATTTTCTTCTGGTCTAAGAAATTCAATTCCCAGCGTCTTCTCGGATATTCGCCTTAAGCTGCCGTATGATTCTCGACTTATTGGTATACACCGTTTTTTTTAGGTAGCCGCAAAGAAAAAAATCTGGAGTCGTTAAATCAGCTGGCGGTGGCCAATTTAAATCATAAAAAAGCGATATTATCGGATCACCGAAAATTGCCCTCAGAAGAGCTGTGGCTCTGGGTGCATTTGACGTTTAATAATTATTTTCTTATTCTGTAATTTTGATTTTTCACGGTACAGTTTAGGTGAAAATGGGTCCCATCGCTCATTATGAGTTTGTGAATAAGCTCGTTAATTTCTCGGAACATGCATGAAAACGCCAAGCATACTGAATGCGTATTTGTGAATTATTTGTATTTACTCGTGAACCTATTGAATCTTACATGGAAAAAGGTGTAACAGCCTTAAAATTCTTTACAAAGACCGCCCAGACATAATCAACTGCTGAGACCGTCGCCTGGTGGAACTGCGGGGTTTTCCTCAACAGTTGCTTGCACCCGAGCAATGTTCACATCGCCTTGTTGCTGAAAACGCTGGACTAATCGGTAAATTGTTGGAGCACTGAATTTAAGGTCAACACTCAAAATAAAATTGAACCACTTTGGTTCTTTGTCCTGTGCTGAATCTTTCCATCATAAATTTTCCAAGCTTTTCAAAGCTAATTCTGAAATAAAAACGTAATCAAATTAACTACTACCCTGTGTAGTTAATACATTTAACTAGGACTGTCTACACACGACTACCCAATAAAAGATTATTAGCTTACTGTAGTAAAAACACAGTTTGTAATGCGGGAATGCCAAGAACAGATTAAACTATAAAATTCACTTATAAACAAAGGAAATGTTATTTATTTAGAAATAGTCACTTACAATAGACACGCACAATATTATTTAGTTTTATTTTATTTCTATTAGGCACCAGCCGTACGGCATCACATTTCTCTTAAGCTACTTGATTTTTGTTTTAACATTAAAACCATGTTGACTGCAACAAATAGCGACATCTGTAAAATCAATCTACTTTTCATTGACTCTAAGTTTAGCAAATAATAATATTTTAGTGTTAAGAATTATATCTCTTAACAAAGGCACGATTAGTCAAAGTGCTGAAAGTATACAATCTCTTCAATTGCGTACGATTTTGAGAGTGTTACTATTTTTTTTCCATTTTAGAACAGTGATTTACAATTAAAGCAAATGAAAAGGAAGTTATATTGTGAAAAGAAAAGTGTTATTTAAAAGTTTATATATATACATATATATATATTTAATAATAAACATCAGTGTTGTGAACATGATAACATATACAATTTTTTTACTTTAAATTTACCAAACATAAATATATTCTTCAAAGCACATTTTTTTATTGAAAAATATATTTAAAATAAAAAATTAAGAAACTTAAATAAAAACGCAACGAGTAATGTATTTAAATGTAATTACTAAGAAATTAAAAAAGAACAAGAGTATTTAGTATGTACAACAAATCGATTGTGAAATATAAAAAAAAAATCATTTTAAATGTTTGCATTTATTTACATTTACTTTTATTATATTATTATAAATACGTAGAGTTCTTATGTAATAAGTTAAATATACATATACAGAAGAAATAAAGTATTATTATATATGTTTGTTTAAGACAAACAAAAAATAAAGTAAATAGATGACCCAATTAACAACAATCGTAAATGAAATACATTTTTTTTTTCACTAAATGAACAAAGAGAAATAACGCAAGCAATCAGTAACTAAACAAATTTAAATTTAATTCAGTCAAAATCAATTTGCAACAGAAATAATATAAATAATATAATGAAAAAGAATATTTTTGAGCAATTTCCTTTTAGTAAAAAGCTGAAATTTTCAAGCAACATAAAAAAAAACATTATATTCAAAATCAATTTGAAATTGACTTATTTTTAAATTAAAAAATAATAAAAATAGTATTTATATTTATTCATAAGTGAAGTGAAAGTTATACTTAAGAAATATACATGAAAAATTAAATTTGAAAAACAGATAAAAAAAATATTTAAAAAGTATATATAAAATTTATTTGAATATATAGACATAGAAACGATTTATAAAGTGCATTTTGTTATTTCACTTACTCACTTTACAAGCTGCCGACAAGTGAAGAGTCTCTGCCTGAGACAAGGCAGCCTTTATCGATCCCGGGCAACGTTGCTTCCAGTTATCTAGACCAAGCGCTCTGGCATCCGCGATCGCTTTGTCCGTCAAACGGAAGTTCGGTCTCCCATGCCACTTCCTTTGACAAGACTGATGAATATTGTCTTAAAAATATCACCGAAACATACGGGTACCAAATCAGAATAAGCTTTTCAATAATAATAAATCCAGTGTCGAAATTTTGTTTATAAAGTCAGCTTTTTTTCGACCTTGAGTTTGCGTTGGTGGTGGAAAAGGAGCACCACGAAGAATGGCCAGCATTAGCGCTCGAACTCTTCTATTCAGTGTAGCTCATTCATTGATTCATTCAGGCGATTCAGGCGAGAAATACAAACGAAACAAAATATTAAGGGCCACGCACAAGTACCCCAAAGTCTATACCAATGGACATAACTAGACGAAGAAGAGATTTCGGGAATCAATGCGGACAATATCATTGCTCAAAGGATTACAAATTTATAAGACGCCAGCGCCAAAAATGTATTTTTGTTGTGCGATTTGTTGAAACTAATTACCCGACAAAAAACAGGTGAAAATCGCAGCTGGATAGTCTCAATTTGCCGCTGGAAAACATATAAGTGCGTCACAAAAGCAATGACAATTTAACTTAAGGGCTTGAAAACTTCTTGAACAAGATTTGAAGTAGCTAAATCACAGAGCTAGCAAATCTAACTATGAGTGAGTTAAATTTCAGCTTATGAAAAGCCTGATATCAGTGGTGACCCCAGTATTTTTGGTCACAATCTTGCTGTTGAAAAGAAGTGCTCCAGATCTTCCTCTTCCTCCTCAAAGCTTTTCCATGTTAAGGTTCTTGATAGTCCGAGCCTATGTATGTGGAGATTTAGGTTAATATGCCCTGTTACCAGTCCCACCATTAACCGTATATGGCTTTTGCTGGAGTTCAGAGCTCGTTTTTCGGCCTTGTTAGTCGGTTTTTCCATAATCGATTTTGCTGTTCCGCACGTTGGAGTAAACCCAGTGATTATTGAATTCCTGGGTTGCCCACTCGTTTATAGTTCTTTTAATAGCTGTCAGCGGGACGCTTATTTCCTTTACGGGGTTTTGGTGGCTATTTCCTGCTCCTTTCCTAACCAGTTCGTCAGCTTTTTCATTGCCCATTACACCTTCGTGCCTCGGTACCCCGGTTTGTTTAGCTTGTTTTTACACTTCCTTACCAGTGTAGATGTAATAGCTCTGATTGCTGCAGTACTGTCGAAGCAGATTAGTAGTTGTTTTAAAGATGTTTTTGAAGGTGAAGGTTTTCTAAACTAATTCGATATGGTAATCTTATATTGGTGTCATCGCCCTTACAACGTCCACAATTTTCCTATGCCCAGTATTTTGCCTCTCATCAAAGCGACCCAGTGTTTTGTGCGCCTGTTATTCCCAAGCATGCCAAACGTTGCACTCTAGTGAGCCTATCGGCTACAGGCTACATACTATATTTTTTACATATCGCATTCCACCATACTATAATGACACAAAGAATGGTTGGTATCATTTTACAGTTCTAATAGGACTACCGGTTGAAAATGTCGTAATTGCAGACAACTTCATATCTATTACTCTGAGGTGAATTTCGACCATGACAGCTGTCACATCAGAAACTTCATGTCATTGTCTAATTATTTCAGTCTAGGTTATTGGTCATTAGTGAAAACACACAAGTTTTTGTAAAGCCGTAAAATGTCTACATTCGTGCCATTAAACAACATTTGCGGGAAGTTTTAATATGCTTCTTTCATTTAAAGAAAAAAGCAACCGAAGCGCATCAATTGCTTACCGAAGCTTACCCGGGCTATACTATAGACGTTAGAATGTGTCAGCGGTGGTTTAAGCGGTTCAAAGATGGTGATTTCGACACCGAAGACAAAGAACACCGCGGCCAGGTGAAAAAGTTTGAAGACCATGAATTGGAGGCATTGCTCGATCAAGATCCGTCACAAACGTAAGAAGAACTTGGTGTCGCTCAGCAAACCATTTCCGATCATTTGAAAGCAATGGGAATGATCCGAAAGGTAGGACATTGGGTGCCGTATGAATTGAAGCCACGAGACGTCGAACGCCGATTTTGCATGTCCGAAATGCTGCTTGAACGCCACAAAAAGAAGTCTTTTTTGCATCGAAACGTCACCGGTGATGAAAAATGGGTAAATTACGATAATCCAAAACGTCGGGCAACGTATGGATACCCCCGGACATGCCTCAACATCGAGGGCCGTTCAGAATATTCATGGCCTGAAGGTTCTGCTGTGCATTACGAGCTGCTAAATTCGAATGAGACAATCACAGGCGAGGTCTACCGACGACAATTGATGCGTTTGAGCCGAGCACTGAAGGAAAAACGGCCGGAAACGGTCGCAAGACACGATAAAGTTATTTTGCAACATGACAATGCCGGCCACATGTTGCAAATGTCGTCAAAACTTACCTTGAAACGCTCAAATGGGATGTCCTACCCCACCCGCCGTATAGTCCAGACCTTGCGCCATCCGATTACTATCTCTTCCGATCGATGCAACATGGCCTGGATGTCCAGCACTACCGTCATTTCGATGATGTCAAAAAATGGATCGATTCGTGGATTGCGGCCAAAGCGGTCGAATTTTTCAGAACGGGTATCCATGAATTGCCACAAAAATGGGAAAAATGTGTGGCTAGCGATGGGCAATACTTTGAATATTGAATTTATATCTATTTTTCCTCGATAAAGCATTGATTTTTGAAAAAAACGACATTTTTAACCGACATTAGTCCAATAATATATAATAATATTTTATTTGGTCCACTCTGTTTAAAACTTCTCATCTATTTATGGAGAGAATGTTGTGGATAAATTGGAAGTTATCGTGGTCGAATTCTTCGAAATTGAAAGTATCTTCTCCCTTCCAAAACTACATTTACCGAAGTTATAAAAAGAATGGTGTCGCCCTGAATTGGTTTTCTTCATTTGGAAGCTTTATCGAAACTTTATGGAAGTTAAAACCAACCATAGATCTGACTGTTTTCAATATAAATGATAGGCCAGATAATTAGGCCCAAATTCCATATCAAAGCTACACGTATTATTAATGCATGCAAGTTAAATAATTAATTTGGGAACTCAATTGACTGACGTCGTCGTCTCGTGGAAGCGGGTGTTGCGAGTGAATTGTTGAATGGGCATTCATTGCATTCCAATAACCTACTTCGTCGGCGTTCCAGCGAGTTTATTGACTTCGCTATATTGCCATCGTTCAAAAGTTTTACCGAACGCTTTTGAACGCTATCTAGAAGAAAAACATTTTTATAAATTTCCATCCAATTATTCAAAAAAATTGAGTTAAATTTCAGTTCCCTGTTAATTTCACATTGTTCTACAATAGTTTTGATTTGGCATCACTTACTGCACTCATTTGTCATCGTTATCACTAAAGATGTCGTTAGTTCCACTGCTCGGCCACGTCAAAATGTGCTCAGTTTTTGCATCCAAGAAATTACTTGAAGTTTTCTCCCGAAAAAAAAACTCTCCGACTGCCGTGGTCGACTGTGCGTGCGAAAAAACTAAAATGCTAACAATTTAAATTAAACAAAATCAAATTATAATCAACGGACCATCATTTCCAATACCCGGGCAACAATTCAAAAGTGTTTAATTAAGCGAAAAACCGCCTTCAAAGTGTGTATTTTTGCATTGAAAATCAATTTTATTTTTTCGCTCCGTCACCGTGCAAGGAAGTAAATTTGAAATCAAAAAAATCAACCTCCACGTCCTTATTATTAGTTTGTGTGCGAAAATCTAGTGGAATTACCCAATCTGGAATAAGAACAAAGGGCAACAACAGAATATAAATCAATCGGCATAGCTACAGCGGGATGAATTAAGGGTGAGCATCGTCGTGAAATTAAATTTAATCAAAGAAATTAGTTGCCCCCATCGAGTGGGCTTCTCGTTTTTCCCTTTAATAAAGCGAATGTCAAATGATGAGCGTATATGTCAAAAAACGTCAAAGCCAAAGCAGCACAGCGCTAGCGACAACGACGACGTTCCAACCCCGTTGTTCACCTTTTCCCTTTGTATGTAGTACGCGGCGTGCACTGTGATAGGCAAGAGCACGGAACCTGATTCAGTTTGGTTCTAGACTTTAGTGGGTCATTACCACTAACTGTGTCACATTTTTTTTGGTGTTGATTAATAATTTACCACCTTTCCCGGCACAATGGGGTCATTACCAAAAACTTCGTCACGGAATGAAAACAAAAGTGTGGGACGAATTTCTTATCTCCAATGGACAGGTGGACTCGATTATAAAATCAATTGTTTCACTGTCTACATAGCTGACCTACATTGATGACAATTCGATTTCCTATTAGCTAGCTTCACGCATAACTCCGATTGCTCTCCATAAACTGAAGTAGTGCATGGTGCGGAGTGGATTTGTACCTTGAATTTGAGTACAAATTATGAAATGTTTGTCTTACGAGAAAGAGCGTTCGTTCAGCCTCTAAACTGAAAATAGATTCGCGTGCTCAACGTATCATTTGGAGGGCCATTGTGATAATGACCTCGACAGTCAGTTTGCGTACTATGTTATGTGTACAAGGTTGCCAAACACATGCGCTTGACTAATGGCTGGGCAAAGTGTTCCCCTACAGATTCGATAGCATTTCACGATGACCACAGGAAGGGCTTCGATTGTAATTGGTTTGCTTTGTAAAATTCATCTGTTCAGGATTAGAGGCTCTTCTATATTTGGATGTAAACAAATGAATTGTCACTAAGGGGGTGTTATCTGTGACACTGTTCCCTTGATTATCTTTATAATCTTCTTCCTGCAGCGCCAAGATATGAATAATAATTAACCTTGGACGTGTAGCATTTAAAAATCAGAGGAAACTCACACGTGTAGTATTACATTTCGCACTTTAAAATGGAATTTGAGTGAGTCACGATCAACATAAAACTTTTTTCTCTGAAAAACGATTACAATTGATGACTTGAATTAAGTTAAACAATAGGAAACAACGAATCAATCATTCAATAGGAAGTTTGCTAAACTATGATGCGTCGAAAAGAAAACACCTTGAATACGTAATCAACTAGCATTTGTGCGTTGCTTGTCGATTCAATGGTTATCTGCTATTTTTAGATTCTAATTCATGAATATTTGAGATATGAAATTGCATTTGTGTTTTAAATTGTTATCGGAGTTTTTGCTTTTAATTAACACATTTGCGGGACAAGAGGACGGTCGAGATTAAAGTCTAAAACGCAATTTTATCGGAAGTCCAACAAGTGACGGGCCGTTTCTGTATTCGAAAGATTTATTATTATTTCTTTAAGTTTCTTGTAGATATGCGACGCAGAAAAAGCAAGCAAGCTTTAAATTTGGTCTATGGGAGCTTGATCTTTGATCCGAAGATTCGGCTTCCCGAAGCATCCAATATTCGCTCAGCAGCTTTATTTATCGTCTAGCATTTTCTTCCATAAAGCACAACTAGCAAAATCATTGTCTTGTAGAGCAGTACTTTGTCCTTCGTGTAAACAGTTTGGATCCTAGTTATTTTGACAAACCAAAGTAGCAACGGTTGCCTAGGTTTATTCTCCTTCGAATTTCCAATGTGTGTCGTTTGGGAAGGATATATTTGTTGCGAGGCAGGTGAATTTCTTTACAGTCTCGAAATTTGAGCTTTGGTAATGTTTTGGCTGGGATGATGCTCGGCGGATCTATTTCTGGTTGACAGTACGTGTTTTGCTTTGTTCTCTTTATTTCTTAGACCAAGACCCGTTCTTCAGTCGCCATGAATCCTTCAAATACGGCACACTGGGAGCAAGCGATGCTGGTGATAACGTGTTTTACCTTGAAAGCTATATTCCGTGTCGACACCTGCCCGTATTATTATCTGTTCCAAGCTGATTGAAGAAGTCACATAATAATAGCTCATAGCCGGAATTCGGTGAATGATTGGAATAGTACATGATGCATCAGCTTTCCGGGGAGCCCGAAATCAGCCATTGGTTTTCGCACTTTACCTTTCCAGAACTATCGACAGAATTTATAAAAAATACCATAGCGGAGTTTCCCAGGCAAATCCTGTAATTGATGTAATGGAAAGATTCTTAATAATAAATCACGGCTCTCATTTATAAACTTCTCGCTCTATGAAATGACTGACATAGAGCTGCTTGAATCAGAATATGTTTAGCAGAAGTTCTCGGATTTTTGGACTGAACCTATATCCATTCCCTTCTTCAATTGTTGATTGATCCTTAGCTTATAATGACATTTTGTACGTCGTTAACAAACAAATGAAACGACAAAGGACTTAGAATACAGCTCTGCTGTTGGCCAAACCCGAGGTAATCCCAACTCAACAAACAAAAAATATTTAGGAGCGGCTCTTGAAAAGTATAACAGGGGAAAACTATATTCATTAAACAAACCTTCACAATAACGTGGTAACGTTCATAGATTTTTTTCCGGATTTCCTGTGCATTTTTTTTTGTTCGTATTTTGAGCATTTAAAAGAAAATGATTCTGAGTCGACCAGTCCAGTATACACTGAAGACTTTCATTTCTTAGGGCAGCTGCTACGTAAACTGATTTTAAGGGATAACTAAAATGCATCAGCACATCATGAGGCTAACGTATGAATTTAACATTTCTGGCAGCTTGTTTACGTATAGTAAGAAGAGCAATGGTAAGAGAATCGATCCTTGAGGCACTCCACACTCTACTGGGAAGGCATTTGAGGACCGGTCACCTGCTACAACCTGGAAATATAAGTCTTGCTGCAGCTTATCACCACTTTAATCTTTTCGTGAAATAAGCGCATATGACAACATGGCTTGAAAATCATCAATCGCTTTCCTGTATTCCTCTATGACCAATAAGAGAGGTGTTTTACGACTTCGTTTTGCACCAAAACCGGATTTTGGTTCTCATGATGGAGTTTTTTTCATGGCAGTTATCTTTGCATTTGAAGTAAAATATTTTTTCAAACACATTTGAAAGAATGGCAATTTGAAATTCTAAATTCTATCTAAAGCGTTTTTCCATTGTATTGTACGTCATTATCAAACACGCTTCGTCAAAAGATATGAAAAGAAAATTGATATGTGCCAATTTTAGTCATAGACTAGGTGCTGTGTTCGGCAATGCAGTTACTTGCATTAGTGAACAAGATAAGAAAGAGTTAAGAAAAGCTGAAACAAAACTATATTTGGATTCAGAAGATATCCATTTTAAAAGCTGTAAGGTGAAATCTACTATTATCCTATCATCCGATATATATTAATTGATAGCAGTTGAGACTCCTTCACAAACATTGTTAGAGCACGTAACATTTATTTTGAATTCAGTCATATACTTTTTTTTTTACAAAATCAATACATTTGTTTTTAAAAATTCTTAATTTTGTCTAATGTTTTATATCATTTGGCAGTGTGCTAAAAAAATGACAGCCTTTATAAATTATCGTTATCTAGGCGGATAACGAAGATTGGTTACGTATTCTTCAGTCATTTATATTTCAATACTGGTACGGCTGCGCATAGACGCGAGGTCTGACTTCACTTGTTAGGTATCTATGTAGGTGCAGCGCAATGCTTGATATAAAAAACTACCAATAATGTGTTGTACTCTAGCCTTTGCTAGACGTTCAACCATTTAAGCGCTTCCAACATAAAACTCATTGGGGTAAATCGATTGCGTGTCAGGATGCTCCTCATTGCCTTGTTTTGTAGCTTCTGGAGCCTTCCTATTTGGCCTCAATTGCAGCAAAATTGTAGTGCAAAACTCAAAATGAGGTTCAATGATTGAATTACACACCATTATTGCTGCCTAGTCATACATTCGTTTTCTGATCCTTCTGAAGAAACATATTTTTCCCCCTATTTTCTTGTATACATAGTCTATATGTTCATGCAAAATTAGTTCCTTGTCAATTGTCACTAGTTTACCCAATGAAAGGGTTTTTCAATAAGAGCGCTACAAAAGTTTTTTTTTTTAAATAAAACAAAAACGGTTTTGGATATCAATGAAATTCTTTATTCCTGTGAAAGTACGTTCGATTCCATTATTTCTTTTGCTTGGCCACCACGGGCACGCTTGTAGAAGTCCAGACGCCGAACCGGCCGATACTGCTGCAATTTCACGTTCGATATTCGTACGAAGTTCATCAATCGTCGCTGGCTTGTTGGCATAAACCATAGACTTGACGTAGCCCCACAGGAAATAGTCTAAGGGCGTCAAATCGCACGACCATGGCGGCCAAGCGACTGGACCATTTCGTGAGATAACACGTTCTCCAAACTTGGTATCCAATAAATTGATTGTGACATTCGCTGCGTGGCTTGTGGCGCCGTCCTGTTGAAACCACATGTCCTCCAAGTCCATATCATCCAATTGGGGCCAAAAATATTCGGTTATAATTGAGCGGTAGCGATCCCCATTCACAGTAACGTGCCGGTCTTGATCATCACGGAAGAAGTACGGCCCAATGATGCCGCCGCGGCGGCCCATAAACCACACCAAACCGTTATTTTTTCGGGATGCAATGATGACTCATGGAGTACGTGTGAATTGCTGCCTGACCAATACCGCATATTTTGTTTATTGACGGAGCCATTCAGCCAGAAATGAGCCACATCGCTGAAGATGATTTTTCGATGAAAATCCGAATCATTTTCAAGTTGTTGCTCAGCCCAATTCACGAACATACGACGCTTCTGGTGGTCAAGCGGCCTCAGTTCTTGCGTCAATTTAATCTTGTAAGAATGTAGGCCAAGATCTTTTCGCAAAATTCGCCACAACGACGTCACAGAGATGCCCAACGCTTGAGAACGACGTGTGAGAGACACATTTGGGCTTTCTGCAACTGAAGCCTCAGCGGCAGCAACATTCTCGACACTACCGGCACTTCTTTGTCTCACTGGTACGGAAACATTTTGTACTGTGCCTGTGGATTCAAATTTTTCCACTAGACGCTAAATTGTTGATCTGCTGGGACGATTATGACGACCATAAATTAGACGTAGCGCTCTTAACGTTGAGGCCACTGACTCCGAATTTCGGTAGGAAATTTTAATAATTTCGACTCGTTGTTTGCTCGTATATCTTTCCATCATGAAATGGCAAACCTTACTGAAGAGAAATGTCAAAAGAGCCGCAAGAAATATGGCGTCGTTTGCTGTTCCTGTCGCTCTACTTTTGTAGCGTCCCTGTCGAAAAACCCTTTATCTAAATACTGTTCACGTTTTCTAGTTGTTTACCATTTATCATGATGGTAAATGATGGTATCATTGATAACATGAGACTTTATTTTATCCCTGCATTCATCTGCATCCTTTCCCTCGGCATAAATTAGCGTATCATAGCGTAATATTGAAGGCATATTATTGATGTAAAGCAGAAATAAGAGTGCACCTAAAACCGATCCTTGCTGCGCTCCTTAATAATAAAAAGCTTTCTAGATTTGAGTTTGCATTTGACATATTATATCCTGGCTTTCAACATTAGGGATCGGAAAGATGGAAGTTTCTAAAATAGTTCGAATCCAAATGATAGCAGCACCATCGGCGGGGTCTGTAATATCAGTTTGGTATAGTTTAAACTTGGTTGAAAATTGTTTTTTTTAAACGAATTGCAGCCACCAGAGAACGCAGAAAGTGAAAATCGATTACGCCGAATTTTAGTCAATAAACAAATCAGCGGTTATATACAAGACGCACCCCTTGGCAACCAAGGAAATCCACAACGGACTTAGTAATAATGTGCACAAATCGTTCGTTAGCGTTTTGAATTTTAAAAATTGTTTTTATAACTAAGTGCGCTATACTTCCCTCATCACATTCATAGATGACTTGAAGCCGCAATAAAATCAATTGATGACACTTCCCCGTCTTAAGAATAAAAATATTCTCACTGAAAAAAAGTGCTCACTGCTATTATTTTTATCTTTTAAAATTCTCCAATAAAACACATGTACTTATCGCAAAACCATAATTCCAGCGAGTGGATTGATGTCAGCTCTGATGTGTTCTATATTTGATTCTGTTGCTATTGCATTTCATTAAAAAGCACCTGAATCTTTATATAAAATAAAAGCAACTAGTTCAACCATCCATATACATGAATTGCCATACTTGATTAGAGTTTATTATTTTACAATTAATTTCAATTAACGACATCGTGAGCGTTCACCAAACATGTTAAGTAGGTTCACTGCTCCAAGCAGTATTTATTATTCTTTTACTTTATTGACACGCTTATTCTTAGTAGAAGTAATCTAATTATGATTAAAGATGTCCTTTCTGAAGATGTAAAATTAGGAATTCCTACTTTAATCGACAAAACCAAATTTAGAGCAATTTATTGGTGTACTTTGTTCGGTATTATGGCTTTCTCAATAAGTTTGATTATGTTTAAATAATAACTTAATCTCCATTCTTTTGGTTGTCCCCCAACAAATCAAAAGGCGTCTTTATCTATTGTATGGAATGAACAAACATTCGTATGTGTATAATCAGCGTCCCGATCAGTACACGTCATCGGTCAGGTACCTAAAGGGAATGCTCACGTTCGTTTCTTATCTTTGTGCCACAAAACAACTTCAACAAAAAAAAAAACTTATCTAAATTATTTTCAATGTCATTTTATCTTATCTTTTTTTTTGTTTGTATATCTTCAAGAATCAACAGCACGCATGTAACAAGTAATTGAAACAATTGAAAGCATAAAATATGTCTTCGTATTCGAATCCAAACTATCCTCCTCCGCCGCCACAGTTATCAGCAACTGCTGGTACCACGGTCAATGGCAAACCAGAGCAAATGATGCAGTCACCTGCAGGGCAGCAGCAACAGCCTTCGAAAACGTATCCGCCGGCGAATTTCCCTCAAATAACGAAAACAATGCCAAACCTCAATCAGTTTATGCCACCAACGTCGCAGTATATGCCGCCAACCTCAGCAACGAATACAGTATACGGCAACGGACCTCTGATTCAGGGAATGCCCGGAAATCTTCCTCCACACATGCGGCCTCCAGGGGGAGTGCCTTTAACGAACGGTGGCAGCAGCAGTGTCAACTCATCGCGAACAGCATCACCGGCATTGAATAGTTCGCCAGATCATCATCCTCAGTATCCTCAGCAAAAGTATTCGCAAGCGGCTCAGCAGCAATCGTCCATGATGCCGCCTACATCGGTGAACAATCTCAGCAATAGCATGCAAAATTTATCAATGGGTAAACCCAATGGCCCAATGATGCCAAATACACAGCCTTCGACCACGACGACGACGACGCCTGGCCAAAATTTCCCTCAAAATATTCAAGGGAATTTCAAAACATCCGCGTTGAATGCAAATACTGACCAACAACCGCATCGCAAGCCAAATGTTTATGGCATGTCTACTTCACCTCTAATTCGTACCCAAATGCCCCAAGCGGATTATCCGAGCCTCCCTAACCAACCACAACAATTTGCTCGAACGCCAAATGCCAATTTTCCTCCAACAAGCAGTGCTCCTCCTGTTAATATGCCAAATGCATTCAACCAAAACCAACTGAACAATAACAACGCAGCGAGTCAGCTGCCTCCGCAGTTGGTGCCGGAAGTTCCTCAGCAACCGGCGGCGGTGCCAATGACAGCTCGGCGACCTATGTACCCACAGCAACAAAAGGTTCAACCACAGCAGCAAACGTTGGCTTATCAACAGCAGAGCTTTCAGTCTCAACCAACATTCAATGGTCAATCAAACAATGTTCAGCAACAATATCAGCAACAGCAACCGCAGCAACAACAACAGCAGCAGCAGCAGCAACAGAGTCAATACTCGAACCCTTTAAGTGTGACGCATCAGGGTTTCAATCATCTCTGGGGTCAGGATACAGTGGATTTGATGCAGAACCGTCATGTGCTATCGCCAGCAACGTTGCCAATACCGAAAATCACTCTACACAACCAGTTTCACGAGTCCATCAACTGCCATCCCAAGTAAGTGCCAACAACTTTGCTATTTAGCTCAATTAACTCATTTGCTCTGCTCTCTCTTAGCATTATGCGATGCACCGTGACCAAAATTCCAGAAAACAATTCACTTCTACAGAAGTCTAGACTACCTCTGGGCATACTCATCCATCCATTTCGTGATGTCAATGTAAGTTGAGCACTTGTTCATTTTTAAATCAGTTATTGAATGTCTAATTCTTTAAATTTTATTTCAGAGTCTGCCGGTCATTCAGTGTCCAAACATTGTGAGGTGCCGCTTGTGCAGAACCTACATCAATCCGTTTGTCTACTTTGTAGACAGCAAGATGTGGAAGTGCAACCTATGCTACAGGGTTAATGAGTGTAAGTTTGAAAACACATTTTTAGCAATTATCTGCGAAAAGGAAATGAAATTGAAACACCATTCCAATCAAAACAAAACAATAAGCATTGAAATATTGAAAATCATATGGATCCATGATCTAGTTTCTTATTGCCGTTTGCTCGTTCGTGAAAAAAGTAAAAAAAAATATGTCGTTTTTTTTTTTTATCGCATTTCCTAAGTTTCAGGGGTCAGTTCGCTGGATAAAATCAATCTCAACTACAGCCTGGCTATATGAACTTTAGGACAAAAGGTCCGTTGGTGATTTGATAACGCATCTAGGGATAAGTCGAACCATTCTTGAAATCCAAGTCCGTAATAATTTTCTTATTGAAAACTCGTGCATTTGGTTCTTATTAAACTACTTCGGGCGTTTAATTCAAGTTTTATTGTACTACCTTAAACCCGTGATGCACAGTGTATAATTATTATGCTGGTGTTTCCCAAATCCTTTGGATCAGTTTTGGACCCATTTTTATGAATGATCTCATGACAGCTACATCTGATTCAATTTCCTCCTACGTTCAAAAAAGGCTCAAAATTTCATATTCTTTCACTGATTCAGGTCTCTCGTGGATATGATGTATTAAAATGCGATACTTACGCCATATTTTATAGCGTTCTTGCACAATAGTGGAGTTATTTTGAGCACAATTATCTGTTGCTAAGCTTCGCTACGGCTCTGCCACGGGGAAATTTGTCTGGAATGCATTGTGTGACTGTGACTGTGGCTGCGAAACCAATTGTGTTTGACTGATGTTCCTTCATAGCGTCCGCTATTTTTCTCTATGTGATGTCTCTTCAGTACGATTCTATCGTGCACTTTGTGAAATGCGTGCTTACTGGAGCTACGGAGTTGATACGTGGTTCATTTCAAGATTTTGGTTCCTTTTGAATTTTCCCGAACGCTCGGCTGCTGATGCTGGTGGCCGCAATGCACCTTAATTCTACAAAATGCATTTCTTCTGCAAAGACTTCAATATTTTGAGCAAAATAAGCGTGTTTTTGTCAGCAGCTTTTAACATTTCAGTAACAACAGTATTTGTAGTGGAACCTAATTATAAAACCACTCAATAACAAAACGAAGACTTGTTTTGAAAAACATTGCACGAATTGGGTGCTCTTAGTGGTGGAATATTTGAGCTACCTAAGTTGTCGAAAGGGCGAGGTAAAAATTAAATTGTTCCATTTGGAAAATGTAACATTTCCGAGCGTTCAGATGAGAATATATTAATGATGCAAAACTGTCCCTTTTGATGTAGATTCACAGAATAAATACTTTAGCGGGTTCAGTATGAGACTTTTTCAAACCCTTTCCGCAAATTTATCGTAAGTGAAATTTTGCCAAAAGCATTTAGTTAGACTTGATGTAACCTATGCTCACATTATCATCTTCCATTTCGCAAACGACAAAAACTGATGTGTATTTTTATTGTAAACACCAGAAGGATTGGCTTACGATTAACTATTCTGGCAGCTAAATCTCATGATTTTTGTCTTCTATAAATATTAAGTTTCATTCCAAAAGTGCTTGAAGAGTCAAACGCGTAAAATCACACAAGCTTCTATATCGTCATTCCAAACACGAAGTGGCGTATGTTAAAAATCTTAACCTTACAGTAGAGCCAAAACAAAATTACCGAAATTTTGTTTTTATTTTTATTTTTTTGCTCTAACTGAAAACTTTCAACAGAGCTAACCATTTAATACAGCTTTTTATAATAGTATAATTGTTTCTTTGGAATTCTATTCCAAGAGAAAAAGATGCAGATACGCCACTTCGTGTTTGGAACGACGATGTAAAAGACAGAATTTAAACAGCATTTTTTCTGCATCAAGTCAAAGTAAGCTAGTTCAACTTCAGTGTCAGCGACGGAAAAATGTGATATTTTCATGTCATCATATTGATCCGATATGCTTCCAAATCGATTCGGAAGTATTAGGAAAGAATCATTATTTCTTCTGACTTAAACCCACTAAAAACACCACATCCAGACGATCTTTAAATAATCGCACCCATCAGCCGATTTTATTTAGTGCGCACGTGTAATATACTGGGTCCGCCAAATAACTTTTTTTTTTTTTGTGAAAATGCTATAAAAAAAACTGCTGAATATTTTCTCCAATTTATTTTTTTATTTGAAAGTCCAATCCTTCCGGTTAATAATTGAAACTAATTTCATTCAAATGGCTGCCTCGGCTGGCCATGCAGTAGCCTACACGATCGGTCCAATTTTAAAGCACATTATCTATTGTGTGCAGCTGTATTTCACCAATGGCTTCACAAATATTGTCCTTTAAAGCGTTAATTGTTTCTGGCTTGTCGCCGTAACACTTATCGTTGAGGGCACCCCACAAATAATAGCCCAACGGTGTCAAATCGCAGCTCCGAGGTGGCCAAACGATATCAGCTCTGCGGCTGATAGTGCGATCCTCAAAAACAGGGCGCAAAACATCGAGTGTAGCTTCGGCTTGTGGCACGCAGCACCGTCCTGTTGAAACCAAATGTTGCCAATATCCTCCTCTTCAATTTTTGTGAACAAAAATTCGTTCAACATGGCCCGATAACGATCGCCATTGACTGTAACGGCCACTCCTTGCTCATTTTCGAAGAAAAATGGCCCAATTATACCTCTGGACCAAAATCCGCACCAAACAGTGACTCGTTTTGGGTGCATCGGCTTTTCAATGTATGCGTGCGGGTTTTCTGTGCCCCAAATGCGACAATTTTGCTTGTTTACATACCCGCCAAGATCAAAATGAGCTTCACCTGAAAAGATGATTTTTTTGACAAAATCGGCATCTTGTAAGTCGATCGCAGACCCACTTAAGCGAAGCGAAAACGCATTGGATGGTCAGTTGGCTTCAACTCCTGAACCAATTGGACTTTGTATGGCGTCATACCAAGGTCTTTATGCAAAGTTCGTCTCAATGATGTCTCCGAAATGTTCAATTGTTGAGAACGACGGTGAATTGATGTTGATGGCGCTTCACGCACACTTTCTGCCACAGCAGCAATATTCTCGGGTATACGCACTGTTTTTGGCTTTTCACGCTTTGGTTCATCGATGAGGATGCCAGTTTCTTTCACTTTTTTCACAAGAAAACGAACATACGGAGCTGACGGTGCTTCTCTTCTTCCAAAATCCGTACGCAATTTTCGCACACATTCTGCAACATTACCATGATTTTCAAAGTAATGTCGCAATATTTCGCAGCGTTGTTCAAGCGTATACACAACCATATTCGTTCAGCGGAAGGATAAAACTAATTATCTGTCAAATCAGACGTGAGCTAAGTGTTACCATTCACGAAATAAGCACTAGTTGAAAAAAAAGTTAGATGGCGGACCCTTTATTAGTTTTATTAAGTAACCGCTTAATGTGGATTATCTTTAATTTTGTCATCATTATCTTACCTTATCTAAACATAGATATAACTTTACTTATTCAAAGGTTTTATTCTTATTGATCTTCTGACTAACAATAAGTTATTTTTGCTTAGTAAATGAATAATTTCTTTTGATGACGTTCCGAGTTCTTTCCGTGTGCATTCTTGCAACTTTTTTGATTGCAATTTCGCACCAATGATAATGCCAAGTTATTTGGCTGAGTTGGAATTTAACCTTGAATTGTTCTTTATGTACACTGCGAATTTTTGTATGTTTTTGCTCGCGAAATGAACATATTCAAATTTTATTTCATTTAGAAATCAAATTTTAAAATAAAGAGAAACCTATTTTTCCGTTAAATCATATCCTTTCAAATATTCAGCTCTAAAAAGACAAGAAATAGTTCCCAAATGCCTATTTACTAAATTATTACAAACTCAGAGACCGTCATTGAAAAAGAAGCAGAAAAAAACCCAGCCAAACAATATTCAATGAGACAAACAGAAAATTTTAATCAAAGTGCAAAGTGATTTTCGTTGCCGAATACTTTGGAGAAGTCCAGAACCGTGATTTCTTCTACATGATTGTATGTTAAACGTCTTTGATACTTTGCACCGCTGCATTTTTTGCCTTAAAGCTTAGCTTATCTTTTTGGCTTATTAAATTTATTTTCTTATTTTTAGTGCCCGATGATTTTCAATTCGACCCGGCGACAAAAACGTACGGTGATGTTACACGAAGGCCTGAAGTCCGCTCAAGTACCATCGAATTCATAGCACCATCCGAGTACATGGTAAGAAATAGAACGCCTTTCACATAAAATAAACCACTTGAATAACATTTGTCTTTTAAAGCTACGACCACCACAGCCAGCGATTTACTTGTTCCTTTTCGATGTCTCGATAATTGCTCAGCAAAGTGGATACCTAGAGAATGCATGCAATGTTCTCTCGAAGCATTTGACTGATATGCCTGGGGATGCTCGCACGCAAGTTGGCTTCATCGCATACAACAGTGAAGTACATTTTTACAGTATGGCTGAGGGTTATAACCAGCCGCATGAGATGACTCTGATTGATATCGAAGGTGAGTTTTCACTGAAAAGCTTCCAAGTTAAATTAAAAACGTTTCGTTTTGTTTTTCAGATCCATTCCTTCCACGACCAGACAATCTGTTGGTGAATTTAAAGGAATGCAAGGAGCTCATCAAAGATTTGCTTTCACAGTTGCCCGCAAGATTTGCAGATACGCATGATCCTGGTAGTGCTCTGGGTGCCGCCTTACAAGTTGGCTATAAACTAATGGTAAACTTAAATTTGGTTAACGTCTGCAGAGTTGGAAAATTCAGTTTTTTATATGCTGTAGCAAGCTTCTGGGGGGCGAATAACAGTGTTTCAAACGTGCCTTCCGAACAAAGGACCTGGTGCTCTGGAAGCTCGTGAAGATCCAAACAATCGATCAGCTAAAGATGTTGCACATTTAAATCCAGCCACAGATTTCTACAAGCGATATGCTCTCGAATGTTCAGGGTATCAGATAGCGGTGGACCTATTCTTGCTTAACCAACAGTATAGTGATTTAGCAACTATTTGTGAGTTTTCCCTTGGGTATGTTCCAGAATTGATTTGATGTGAAGGATTCATTTTTCAGCCGGTATAAGCAAACACAGTGGCGGAGCTGTTCATCATTTCCCTCTGTACCAAAAGACCAAGCCACATCATGTGGATTCATTCAAACAGTGCTTTAGGCGTTATCTAGTCAGGAAGATCGGTTTCGAGGCTGTGATGAGAATACGATGCACGCGTGGTCTTCAAGTTCATACATTCCATGGCAACTTCTTTGTGCGATCGACAGATCTTTTATCGTTGCCAAACGTGAATCCCGATGCTGGCTATGGCATGCAAGTAAGTTATTGAAATAAAACGCTTTTTTGAACATATCGAACCCTGATTTTTTTTTAATCATTCCAGATCTCTTATGAGGAATCCCTTTCAGATGTGAAAACAATATGCTTCCAAGCGGCACTACTCTACACAAATAGTGAGGGAGAACGCCGCATTCGGGTGCATACACTTTGCCTTCCAGTCACCGCTAGTTTGTCCGAGGTAATGCATTCAGCGGATCAAGAGGCGATCATAGGGCTCTTGTCGAAAATGGCCGTTGATCGGTCTATCTCATCGAATGTCGCCGATGCCAGGGAGGCCTTCATTAACGCAACTGTTGATATATTGAGTGCATTCAAGTTGGCACAAAATCTACCCTCTGGCCAGAGTGGATTAATTGCGCCGCGCAACTTGGCACTTCTTCCCTTGTACATTTTAGCATTGCTGAAACATGTAAGTAACTTCTTTTTTTTATTTCCCGACAGAATCAAAATCAAAAGCTCGTTTGATTCCATTTTTAGCCAGCATTTCGTGTTGGCACTAGTACACGACTTGATGACCGGGTCTTTGCAATGGACGAGTGCAAAACGTTGCCTCTGGACCAACTGATGAAGTATATCTATCCTGAGTTCTATCATATTGACGGACTTTTCTATAACCTGCAAAATTCAAACGATACCGAAGATGATGATGACAACGTGCCCGATCTGCCACGATTGCAATTATCAGCTGAATAGTAAATTTGAAAACATTCAATCCTCTTCAATTTTATATTTAAATATTGCTTCAATTTCAGTCTCGATTCCCGGTCAATGTTTTTACTAGATTGTGGAACACTTATTATTATATATGTTGGCATCAATGTACCGACAAATATTCTAGAGAATGTTCTTGGTAAGTAAAAAACACAAAGTGGATAAGCGAACGATGGTAAAACGTTTTCAATTTCAGGTATTAAAGGAACGTCGGAGTTGCCAGATTATTGTTATGGTCTGCCAACGATAAACAGTCCAGAATGTGCCGCTCTTAAACGGTTTATGATGAGGTTGAATGACGAGAAACCGTACCCACCCTTAGTGCAAATTATAAGGTAAGAACAAAAAAAAAAAACGAAGTCTTATGTATATTTTGGATTTCTCATCGATTTTCCTGCAAAAAATATCGCATACGGCAGATTTTCTCGCGAAATTAGATTAAATTATTGATGATAGCTCCATTCACGATTTCCCACCATAGTATTTGAACTCAAGCGATCCCGATGTATTGTACTGTGTCATTATAAATACATTCCACAACGAGCATCCTTGTCTGGTATTCAGTGAACTCTTTTAACAATAGATCCGGAGATGGGAACAACACAACGGTTGGGATTTAAACATCTGCAATTACCTTTTGGGACTAAAGGAACCGACAAACATTCCCTATGAATACAGAAACTTACTCTATAATGAAAAGATAAGTTGTTTACTAAGGTTGCTTTTGTGTTTTATGACGCTGAGCTTCTGAACTTTTACCAGATCGTCCTGAAGCCCAGACTCCTATGTACTGGCGGTTGGGTTATAGGAGAACAATTTGTAATTGTCTCTACTGATTTGGGAGACGAAGGTTCTTTGCAGAGATTTTGAAATGTTCGAAGTTAATTGGCCATACCAATTTGACCCGATGATTTTGTTGTCTTTAAATCAGCGTGATAGCGTGTTGACTTTATTGATATTAGTTTAAAAAGGCTTGGAAATCCACCTGTCAGTAATTATTAATTAATTTCAAATCGTTAAACCACTTAGCCCACTGCTGCGACGTGTGTCTCTCTATGAATGATAAGCATACTTTTTTTTGATCTAAGCAACTTCTTATTGTTAATTTTATTGCGGAATGTACGTTCGAAAAGCTAATAAGAAAGAAAAATTATACAGAAAAGTCGATATAAGATTTCCGACAAAACGAGGAGCTGCTTTAGACATCTGCAGAGCACTGGCAAACAGTTCTTGCTTATATCTTTCGCATCCTAGAACGAGGCGTTCTCTTACCCTGGTCCGATCAAATTTCGAACGTTGCAAAAACAGCGAACACTTGCTCCATTTGACAAAATGCTTCGATACATTCCAGGCAAGCAGCTTGTATGCAAGATTATAATAAGTCTATAGAAAGACTCCATGCAATTTTTCTTTGAGCTTTAAAGACAATTGGATAATAGTCAGGTCGGTGTAGCGCCATCGAAGTAAGTAAGTAATCCAACAAAAAAATAATCTCTGTGCTCTTTTCTGCCATTATCGGTTCTTTTACCTAAGAGAAGCTTACAAAAATAAAAAAAAAAACAACGAGGGCATTCGGATTAAGGATGTTCTAAAAGATCTGCTGTATTTAATCTCATTTCGCTATAATTTTTTTCCGGTATGAGATTTGTACTTCTATGTTTTGGAAACCTTTTTTTTTGATTTGCTTACATTATTTGTAAGATTCAGTTTCGAAGCGTCATGGTCTTCCATCTGATTTCAGAAAGTATTTGATTTGATCCTCAAATACAACACGTATGCGAATATTTACAAGCAATTTTATCAAATGGCTCTTCTTTCGAGTACTTAACATGAACCTTTTTTATTTCAGGGATACCAGCACGGCGAAACCAACGTTTATGGAAAAATTAGTAGATGACCGAAGTGAATCTAGTTTGTCCTATTATGAATTTTTGCAACACATACGGACTCAGGTGAAGTAGTACTTTCTAAGCTAAAACTAAACAACTAGTGTAATATCAAGTTAAAAATAAATAAAAGAAACAAAAATTATATCTAAAAATGAAAATAAATTTATGTATTTACGATGCGAAGCGAATTAGAAGTAGATATTTAAGCAAACAAATATTCAAGTGATGTACTAAAGACCGTTAAAGAAAAAAACAAACAAAAAAAAATACCGCTGCTATGTGTGAGATGTTAAATTTTGGTTTTATTATTGAAGAAAAACAAAAAAACGATAAGAAAAAAAATATATTATATATTTTTAATGTTAAATTTACTGGGCATGATAAAACTTTCTTTCTTCCTCTTTACCTTTCCCTTGCAACGCTGCTCTAACATAAATCCCAACACATAACTTACTAACCACACAGATTTACATCCTACCTTCTTGCTTATTGTAGGAGCTGAGACTTGATTACGTAATAGAAATATAAACGATTCAAATGTTATAATAATTTATTGAGATTTATTTTTAAGATTGAAAAAGAAATAAATTTATTATTCGTAAGTTCAAAAAAAAAATAAACACACACACACAACTTTTTTTTTTTGGACTTGACATCAGCCTGTATGCAGGATGGGCGACCCCAAAAGTGTCGTTTTCTGTTTTGTTGAATCGTTTTAGATTTATTTCATTTTATAAACAATTGTCTGTTGTGCTATTGTTTATTTTTATTTATGTTTTAATTTAAAATTCGTGTTTTTTTTTTTTTGGAGTACAGCGGTAAGAAAGTAATCGTGGAATTATATTTTGTTTATTTTTGATCGTTTTTAGATATCAATTGAGTTGTTATTATTATCAGGTGATATCGATAAATCGATATACTTATGCATATGTATATAGATATAAGTTGAGTTATATTCGATTGTATCTGCTGTGAGAGAGAAATAAAGGGTGTCTCAACCGGATATGTCATTCTTGTTTTTTTTTACCTTAAATTTTTAGCTAAAAAAAAAATCGTTCATCCGAAGTTGTTTGCAAGGTAATGCAATGTCATGTGACTTTTTCAATCTGGCCCTGAAACGGACAGTACGACGGGAAAAAAGCAACCGAAGCGCATCAATTGCTTACCGAAGCTTACCCGGGCTATACTATAGACGTTAGAATGTGTCAGCGGTGGTTTAAGCGGTTCAAAGATGGTGATTGACACCGAAGACAAAAAACGCCCCGGCCCGGTGAAAAAGTTTGAAGACCATGAATTGGAGGCATTGCTCGATCAAGATCCGTCACAAACGCAAGAAGAACTTGCAAAATCACTTGTCGTTGCTCAGCAAACCATTTCCGATCGTTTGAAAGCAATGGGAATGATCCGGAAGGTAGGACATTGGGTGCCGTATGAATTGAAGCCACGAGACGTCGAACGCCGATTTTGCATGTCCGAAATGCTGCTTGAACGCCACAAAAAGAAGTCTTTTTTGCATATAATCGTCACTGGTGATGAAAAATGGGTACATTACGATAATCCAAAACGTCGGGCAACGTATGGATACCCTGGACATGCCTCAACATCGAAATTCAGAAAATTCATGGCCTGAAGGTTATGCTGTGCATTTGGTGGGACCAGAAGGGTGTTGTGCATTATGAACTGCTAAAACCGAATGAAACAATCACAGGCGAGGTCTACCGACGACAATTGATGCGTTTGAGCCGAGCACTGAAGGAAAAACGGTCGCAAGACACGATAAAGTTATTTTGCAACATGACAATGCTCGGCCACATGTTGCAAATGTTGTCAAAACTTACCTTGAAACGCTCAAATGGGATGTCCTACCCCACCCGCCGTATAGTCCAGACCTTGCGCCATCTGATTACTATTTTTTCCGATCGATGCAACATGGCCTGGCTGACCAGCACTTCCGTCATTTCGATGATGTCAAAAAATGGATCGCTTCGTTTGCGGATTGCGGCCAAACCGGTCGAATTTTTCAGAACCGGTATCCATGAATTGCCAGAAAAATGTGTGGCTAGCGATGGACAATACTTTGAATATTGAATTTATATCTATTTTTCCTCAATAAAGCATTGATTTTTTAAAAAAACGACATTTTCAACCGGTAGTCCTATTAGTAAAGGAAACCAACTACCTACGAACATATATATCCTTCAGAAATGACAACACAATGGAGATCGTACCTAGGCACTCGCTGCTGCTTTAGTTTGTCAATGCAACTAGAATCCAAAATCCTAACACGAAGGACAATATAACTGCTCTACAAAACACTTATTTGGCAAGTCCTTCTTTGTGGAGGCAATTGCTGAACGATGAGCAAAGCTGCTGAGTTAATATTGGGAGCCTTCGAATGAAAATTGGTCCCATCTGCGAGGAGGACGAATGGAAGAAAAGGCATACTCGCGAACTCTACGAGATGAGAATAAAATTCGATGTCCACATCGAGAGATTGGATAATAATGTCAGGTTTAATAAGAACGGAAAACCCGAACCTCCAGTTCAAGGATCCAGCTATCGCAGACGCTAGAAAGCTTGGTCTAACCAACTCGAAGCAGCGTGCACAGGAACGTAAGGGCTGGAGGGCAGCTCTGTCTCAGGCTCTGATCCATCCAGACTCGATGACCTTTTCAGTAAGTAAATAGAGTCACTTGGTGAATGATGAAAATATTAAGCTAATAACACGGCTAACGAAGTGAGAACGAAGAAAGAATTTCTATATTTAAAAAAATTATCAGAAACTGGGTGTTAAAATCAAATCGGTAAATAAATTGATTTGACGAATGCTTGCTCGGTTAGCTTAAAAAGGAATCATGGAACACACATATTCGAAAGCCTTCTAAACCTTTCTATCCCCCGACCTGACCTAATTTACACGAACCGCATGAGTTGCAAGTATGTATCCTTAAGCTGGACTTAAGTGAAAGTGGTGTTGATTCCCAAGAATACTTCTAACTCCACCGCGAAACAACAGGTACCAAACATTGTTTCCTTTTCTTTTGCAACTGCTAGGCCTACATATATGTGACATCGGTTGAAAAGCGTCAAATCAGAAATCACTAAAAAGTTCTTAAAGTTCCACAGTATCAAACCGGGTAAATCCACATCAAAGTATTGGTAAGTAAGGTGAGTCATCTCATTTCAATCTCATCATCTGTTCAATCAGTACAGTACAGCTAACCGCCTGTGTAGAAAAAAAAAGATGGCAAAGTGAGAGTTGAATCACTCTAAGTGTTCCGCTCCTCACAAGAGTATGTCAAACTATATTTCTTTAATTTTAAGTTTCTAATAACCCACACAACATAAAAGCTCGATATCGGTTTACTCGTTATTCCAATAAGAGCAAGACTTTCAAATAGGAAATTAAAAAGTTTGAAAAACTAATGATTTTTGTGGCGCAATAAAAAGATGTACAGAGATGATTATTGGTAAAAGTTCAGAAATCGAATGAAAATTTTAATTGATTAAGAACTAACGTTGAAGCAGAAAGCAATCAAAACTTGATTATTCGTTATACTAACAAGTGACAGTATTGTGTTGACAGTATTTCACAGAATCAAATAACTATTTCAACACTTCCCCTAATTGCAAAACTTAAAATAAGGGAAAATTACAATATAAATGCTATTTCAACTGCCCCCACTGCAGCCAGCTCCGCCAGCTACCCAACAATTGGCTACCGCCAGCTACCCAACAATTGGCTACCGCCAGCTACCCACCAACTGGCTACCGCCAGCTACCCAGCAACTGGTAACCTCCAGCCAGCTAGCAACCTGCCCCCACTGCAGCCAGCTACCGCCAGCTGCCCACCAATTGGCTACCACCAGCTACCCAGCAACTGGTTACCTCCAGCCAGCTAGCTACTCGCCCCCACTGCAGCCAGCTACCTACCAACTGTCTACCGCCAGCTACCAGTTAGCTACTCGCCCCCACTGCAGCCAGCTCCGCCAGCTACCCACCAACTGGCTACCGCCAGCTACCCAGCAACTGGCTACCACCAGCTACCTAGCAACTTGTTACCTCCAGCCAGCTTGCTACTCGCCCCCACTGCAGCAAGCTACCCACCAACTGACTACCGCAAGCTACCCACCAACTGACTGATGCCAGCTACCCACCAACTGACTGATGCCAGCTACCCACCGACTGGCTAATGCCAGCTACCCAGCAACTGGCTAATGCCAGCTACCCAGCAACTGGCTAAGCCAGCTACCCACCAACTGGCTAATGCCAGCTCCCCACCGACTGGCTACTGCCAGCTACCCTCCAACTGGCTAATGCCAGCTACTCAGCAACTGGCTAACGCCAGCTACCCACCAATTGGCTTATGCCAGCTACCCACCAACTGGCTACCGCCAGCTACCCACCAACTGGCTACCGCCAGCTACCCACCAACTGGCTAATGCCAGCTACCCAGCAACTGGCTGCCGCCAGCTACCCACCAATTGGCTGATGCAAGCTTCTCAGCAACTGGCTACTGCCAGCTACCCAGCAACTGGCTACTGCCAGCTACCCACCAACTGGCTGATGCCAGCTACCCACCGACTGGCTACCGCCAGCTACCCACCGACTGGCTACCGCCAGCTACCCACCAACTGGCTAATGCCAGCTACTCAGCAACTGGCTAACGCCAGCTACCCACCAATTGGCTTATGCCAGCTACCCACCAACTGGCTACCGCCAGCTACCCACCAACTGGCTACCGCCAGCTACCCACCAACTGGCTAATGCCAGCTACCCAGCAACTGGCTGCCGCCAGCTACCCACCAATTGGCTGATGCAAGCTTCTCAGCAACTGGCTAATGCCAGCTTCTCAGCAACTGGCTAATGCCAGCTACTCAGTAACTGTCTAATGCCAGCTACTCAGTAACTGTCTAATGCCAGCTACCCACCAACTGGCTATTGCCAGCTACCCACCGACTGGCTAATGCCAGCTACCCACCGACTGGCTACCGCCAGCTACCCACCGACTGGCTACCGCCAGCTACCCACCAACTGGCTACTGCCAGCTACCCACCAACTGGCAAATGCCAGCTACCCACCAACTGGCTGATGCCAGCTACTCAACAACTGGCTAATGCCAGCTACCCACCAATTGGTTGATGCCAGCTACTCAACAACTGGCTAATGCCAGCTACTCAACAACTGGCTAATGCCAGCTACCCACCAACTGGCTAAGGCCAGCTACCCAGCAACTGGCTACCGCCAGCTACCCACCAATTTCCTGATGCCAGCTACCCACCAATTGGCTGATGCCAGCTACTCAGCAACTGGCTACCGCCAGCTACCCAGCAACTGGCTAATGCCAGCTACCCACCGACTGGCTACCGCCAGCTACCCAGCAACTGGCTAATGCCAGCTACCCACCATCTGGCTAATGCCAGCTACCCAGCAACTGGCTGCCGCCAGCTACCCACCAATTGGCTGATGCAAGCTTCTCAGCAACTGGCTACTGCCAGCTACCCAGCAACTGGCTACTGCCAGCTACGCAGCAACTGGCTAATGCCAGCTACCCACCAACTGGCTAACGCCAGCTACCCACCAACTGGCTGATGCCAGCTAAATACCAACTGGCTGATGCCGACTGGCTACCGCCAGCTACCCAGCAACTGACTAATGCCAGCTACCCACCAACTGGCTACTTCCAGCTACTCAGCAACTGGCTAATGCCAGCTACCCACCGACTGGCTACCGCCAGCTACCCACCAACTGGCTACTGCCAGCTACCCAGCAACTGGCGAACTCCGGCTACCCACCAATTAGCTGATCAGCAGCTGGCTAATGCCAGCTACCCACCAACTGGCTAATGCCAGCTACCCACCGACTGGCTACTGCCATCAACCCAGTAACTGGCTACTGCCATCAACCCAGCAACTGGCTAATGCCAGCTACACAGCAACCGGCTAACGCCAGCTTCCCAGCAACTGGCTAACGCCAGCTACCCAGCAACTGGTTACCTCCAGCCAGCTAGCAACCTGCCCGCACTGCAGCCAGCTACCGCCAGCTACCCACTGGTTACCTCAGCCAACTAGCAACCTGCCCCCACTGCAGCCATCTACCGCCAGCTACCCACTAACTGGCTAAGCCAGCTACCCACCAATTGGCTAAGCCAGCTACCCACCAACTGGCTAATGTAATCTACCCACAGACTGGCTACTGCCAGCTACCCTCCAACTGGCTTATGCCAGCTACCCACCAACTGGCTAATGCCAGCTACCCACCAACTGGCTACCGCCAGCTACCCACCAATTGGCTAATGCCAGCTACCCACCAACTGGCTAATGCCAGCTACCCACAGACTGGCTACCGCCAGCTACCCACCAACTGGCCAATGCCAGCTCCCCACCAACTGGCTAACGCCAGCTACCCACCAACTGGCTAATGCCAGCTACCCACCAACCGGCTAATGCCAGCTACCCACCAACTGGCCAATGCCAGCTACCCACCAACTGGCTACCGCCAGCTACCCACCAACTGGCTACCGCCAGCTACCCACCATCTGGCTAATGCCAGCTACCCAGCAACTGGCTACCGCCAGCTACCCACCAATTGGCTAATGCCAGCTACCCACCAACTGGCTAATGCCAGCTACCCACCGACTGGCTACCGCCAGCTACCCACCAACTGGCCAATGCCAGCTCCCCACCAACTGGCTAACGCCAGCTACCCACCAACTGGCTACTTCCAGCTACTCAGCAACTGGCTAATGCCAGCTACCCACCGACTGGCTACCGCCAGTTACCCACCAACTGGCTACTGCCAGCTACCCAGCAACTGGCGAACTCCGGCTACCCACCAATTAGCTGATGACAGCTACTCAACAACTGGCTAATGCCAGCTACTCAACAACTGGCTAATGCCAGCTACCCAGCAACTGGCTACCGCCAGCTACCCACCAATTTCCTGATGCCAGCTACCCACCAATTGGCTGATGCCAGCTACTCAGCAACTGGCTAATGCCATCTAACCACCAACTGGCTAATGCCAGCTAGCCACCGACTGGCTACCGCCAGCTACCCAGCAACTGGCTACCGCCAGCTACACAGCAACTGGCTAACGCCAGCTACTCACCATCTGGCTACCGCCAGCTACCCACCGACTGGCTACCGCCAGCTACCCAGCAACTGGCTACCGCCAGCTACCCAGCAAATGGCTAATGCCAGCTACTCAGTAACTGGCTAATGCCAGCTACCCACCGACTGGCTACTGCCAGCTACCCACCAACTGGCCAATGCCAGCTACCCACCAACTGGCTAACGCCAGCTACCCACCAACTGGCTGATGCCAGCTACTCAGCAACTGGCTAATGCCAGCTAAACACCAACTGGCTAATGCCGACTGGCTACCGCCAGCTACCCAGCAAATGGCTACTGCCAGCTACCCAGCAACTGGCTACTGCCAGCTACCCAGCAACTGGCTGGTGCCAGCTACCCAGCAACTGACTAATGCCAGCTACCCACCAACTGGCTACTTCCAGCTACTCAGCAACTGGCTAATGCCAGCTACCCACCAACTGTCTAATGCCAGCTACCCAGCAACTGGCTACTGCCAGCTACCCAGCAACTGGCTACTGCCAGCTACCCAGCAACTGGCTACTGCCAGCTACCCAGCAACTGGCGAACTCCGGCTACCCACCAATTAGCTGATGCCAGCTACCCACCAACTGGCTACCGCCAGCTACCCACCGACTGGCTACTGCCATCAACCCAGCAACTGGCTAATGCCAGCTACCCAGCAACCGGCTAACGCCAGCTACCCAGCAACCGGCTAACGCCAGCTACCCAGCAACTGGCTAACGCCAGCTACCCAGCAACTGGCTAACGCCAGCTACCCACCAACTGGCTAAGCCAGCTACTCAGCAACTGGTTACCTCCAGCCAGCTAGCAACCTGCCCGCACTGCAGCCAGCTACCGCCAGCTACCCACCAACTGGCTAATGCCAGCTACCCACCAACAGGCCAATGCCAGCTACCCACCAACTGACTGATGCCAGCTACTCAGCAACTGGCTAATGCCAGCTACCCACCGACTGGCTACCGCCAGCTACCCACCAACTGGCTACTGCCAGCTACCCAGCAACTGGCTAATGCCAGCTACCCACCGACTGGCTACTGCCAGCTACTCAGCAACTGGCTACCGCCAGCTACCCACCAACTGGCTAATGCCAGCTACCCAGCAACTGGCTAATGCCAGCTACCCAGCAACTGGCTAATGCCAGCTACCCAGCAACTGGCTACTGCCAGCTGCCCAGCAACTGGCGAACTCCGGCTACCCACCAATTAGCTGATGCCAGCTACTCAGCAACTGGCTAATGCCAGCTACCCACCAACTGGCTGATGCCAGCTACCCGCCAACTGGCTAATGCCAGCTACCCACCGACTGGCTAATGCCAGCTACCCAGCAACTGGCTACCGCCAGCTACCCATCAACTGATTACCTCCAGCCAGCTAGCTACTCGCCCCCACTGCAGCCAGCTAAGCCAGCTACCCAGCAACTGATTACCTCCAGCTAGCTAGCAACCTGCCCCCACTGCAGGCAGCTAGCAACCTGCCCCCACTGCAGCCAGCTACCGCCGGCTACCCACCAACTGGCTACTGCCAGCTACCCAGCAACTGGCTGGTGCCAGCTACCCAGCAACTGACTAATGCCAGCTACCCACCAACTGGCTACTTCCAGCTACTCAGCAACTGGCTAATGCCAGCTACCCACCAACTGTCTAATGCCAGCTACCCAGCAACTGGCTACTGCCAGCTACCCAGCAACTGGCGAACTCCGGCTACCCACCAATTAGCTGATGCCAGCTACCCACCAACTGGCTAATGCCAGCTACCCACCAACTGGCTACTGCCAGCTACCCAGCAACTGGCGAACTCGGGCTACCCACCAATTAGCTGATGCCAGCTACTCAGCAACTGGCTAATGCCAGCTACCCACCGACTGGCTACTGCCAGCTACCCAGCAACTGGCTAATGCCAGCTACCCACCGACTGGCTACTGCCAGCTACCCAGCAACTGGCTACTGCCAGCTACCCAGCAACTGGCTGATGCCAGCTACCCAGCAACTGGCTGATGCCAGCTACCCGCCAACTGGCTAATGCCAGCTACCCAGCAACTGGCTACCGCCAGCTACCCATCAACTGATTACCTCCAGCCAGCTAGCTACTCGCCCCCACTGCAGCCAGCTAAGCCAGCTACCCAGCAACTGATTACCTCCAGCTAGCTAGCAACCTGCCCCCACTGCAGGCAGCTAGCAACCTGCCCCCACTGCAGCCAGCTACCGCCAGCTACCCACCAACTGGCTACTGCCAGCTACCCAGCAACTGGCTGGTGCCAGCTACCCAGCAACTGACTAATCCCAGCTACCCACCAACTGGCTACTTACAGCTACTCAGCAACTGGCTAATGCCAGCTACCCACCAACTGTCTAATGCCAGCTACCCAGCAACTGGCTACTGCCAGCTACCCAGCAACTGGCTACTGCCAGCTGCCCAGCAACTGGCGAACTCCGGCTACCCGCCAATTAGCTGATGCCAGCTACCCACCAACTGGCTAATGCCAGCTACCCACCAACTGGCTAATGCCAGCTACCCACCAACTGGCTACTGCCAGCTACCCAGCAACTGGCTACTGCCAGCTGCCCAGCAACTGGCGAACTCCGGCTACCCACCAATTAGCTGATGCCAGCTACTCAGCAACTGGCTAATGCCAGCTACCCACCAACTGGCTAATGCCAGCTACCCACCGACTGGCTACTGCCAGCTACCCAGCAACTGGCTACTGCCAGCTACCCAGCAACTGGCTAATGCCAGCTACCCAGCAACTGGCTAATGCCAGCTACCCACCAACTGGCTAATGCCAGCTACCCAGCAACTGGCTACCGCCAGCTACCCATCAACTGATTACCTCCAGCCAGCTAGCTACTCGCCCCCACTGCAGCCAGCTAAGCCAGCTACCCAGCAACTGATTACCTCCAGCTAGCTAGCAACCTGCCCCCACTGCAGCCAGCTAGCAACCTGCCCCCACTGCAGCCAGCTACCGCCAGCTACCCACCAACTGGCTACCGCCAGCTACCCAGCAACTTGTTAATGCCAGCTACCCACCAACAGGCCAATGCCAGCTACCCACCAACTGACTGATGCCAGCTACCCACCAACTGGCTAATGCCAGCTACTCACCAACTGGCTAATGCCAGCTACCCAGCAACTGACTAATGCCAGCTACCCACCAACTGGCTACTTCCAGCTACTCAGCAACTGGCTACTTCCAGCTACTCAGCAACTGGCTAATGCCAGCTACCCACCAACTGGCTAACGCCAGCCACCCACCAACTGTCTAATGCCAGCTACCCAGCAACTGGCTACTGCCAGCTACCCAGCAACTGGCTGATGCCAGCTACCCACTAACTGTCTAATGCCAGCTACCCAGCAACTGGCTACTGCCAGCTACCCAGCAACTGGCTACTGCCAGCTACCCAGCAACTGGCTACTGCCAGCTACCCAGCAACTGGCGAACTCCGGCTACCCACCAATTAGCTGATGCCAGCTACTCAGCAACTGGCTAATGCCAGCTACCCACCAACTGGCTACTGCCAGCTACCCAGCAACTGGCTAATGCCAGCTACCCAGCAACTGGCTAATGCCAGCTACCCATCGACTGGCTACTGCCAGCTACTCAGCAACTGGCTACCGCCAGCTACCCACCAACTGGTAAAAGCCAGCTACCCACCAACTGGCTAATGCCAGCTACCCACCAACTGGCTAATGCCAGCTACCCAGCAACTGGCTAATGCCAGCTACCCAGCAACTGGCGAACTCCGGCTACCCACCAATTATCTGATGCCAGCTACTCAGCAACTGGCTAATGCCAGTTACCCACCAACTGGCTAATGCCAGATACCGAGCAACCGGCTAACGCCAGCTACCCAGCAACCGGGTAACGCCAGCTTCCCAGCAACTGGCTAACGCCAGCTACCCACCAACTGGTAAAAGCCAGCTACCCACCAACTGGTAAAAGCCAGCTACCCACCAACTGGCTAATGCCAGCTACCCACCAACTGGCTAATGCCAGCTACCCACCAACTGGCTAATGCCAGCTACCCACCAACTGGCTAATGCCAGCTACCCACCAATTAGCTGATGCCAGCTACTCAGCAACTGGCTAATGCCAGTTACCCACCAACTGGCTAATGCCAGATACCGAGCAACCGGCTAACGCCAGCTACCCACCAACTGGCTACCGCAAGCTACCCACCAATTGGCTGATGCCAGCTACCCAGCAACTGGCATCCGACAGCTACCCACCAACTGACTGATGCCAGCTACTCACCAACTGGCTAATGCCAGCTACTCAGCAACTGGCTAATGCCAGCTACCCACCAACTGGCTAATGCCAGCTACCCACCAACTGGCTACTTCCAGCTACTCAGCAACTGGCTAATGCCAGCTACCCACCGACTGGCTACCGCCAGCTACCCACCAACTGGCTAACGCCAGCTACCCACCAACTGTCTAATGCCAGCTACCCAGCAACTGGCTAATGCCAGCTACCCAGCAACTGGCTAATGCCAGCTACCCAGCAACTGGCTAATGCCAGCTACCCAGCAACTGGCGAACTCCGGCTACCCACCAATTAGCTGATGCCAGCTACTCAGCAACTGGCTAATGCCAGTTACCCACCAACTGGCTAATGCCAGATACCGAGCAACCGGCTAACGCCAGCTACCCACCAACTGGCTACCGCAAGCTACCCACCAATTAGCTGATGCCAGCTACTCAGCAACTGGCTAATGCCAGTTACCCACCAACTGGCTACTGCCAGCTACCCAGCAACTGGCTAATGCCAGCTACCCACCAACTGGCTAATGCCAGCTACCCAGCAACTGGCGAACTCCGGCTACCCACCAATTAGCTGATGCCAGCTACCCACCAACTGGCTAATGCCAGCTACCCACCAACTGGCTAATGCCAGCTACTCAGCAACTGACTAATGCCAGCTACCCACCAACTGGCTACTTCCAGCTACTCAGCAACTGGCTAATGCCAGCTACCCACCGACTGGCTACCGCCAGCTACCCACCAACTGGCTAACGCCAGCTACCCACCAACTGTCTAATGCCAGCTACCCAGCAACTGGCTACTGCCAGTTACCCAGCAACTGGCCAATGGCAGCTACCCAGCAACTGGCCAATGCCAGCTACCCAGCAACTGGCTACTGCCAGCTACTCAGCAACTGGCTACCGCCAGCTACCCACCAACTGGTAAAAGCCAGCTACCCACCAACTGGTTAATGCCAGCTACCCAGCCACTGGCTACTGCCAGCTGCCCAGCAACTGGCGAACTCCGGCTACCCACCAATTAGCTGATGCCAACTACTCAGCAACTGGCTTCTGCCAGCTATTCAGCAACTGGCTACTGCCAGCTATTCAGCAACTGGCTAATGCCAGCTACCCACCAGCTGGCTACTGCCAGCTACCCAGCAACTGGCTAACGCCAGCTACCCAGCAACTGGCTAACGCCAGCTACCCAGCAACTGGCTAACGCCAGCTACCCAGCAACTGGCTAACGCCAGCTACCCAGCAATTATCTGATGCCAGCTACTCAGCAACTGGCTAATGCCAGTTACCCACCAACTGGCTAATGCCAGATACCGAGCAACCGGCTAACGCCAGCTACCGAGCAACCGGCTAACGCCAGCTTCCCAGCAACTGGCTAACGCCTGCTACCCACCAACTGGCTAATGCCAGCTACCCACCAACTGGCTAAAGCCAGCTACCCACCAACTGGCTAAAGCCAGCTACCCACCAACTGGCTTATGCCAGCTACCCAGCAACTGGCTACTGCCAGCTACCCAGCAACTGGCTACTGCCAGCTACCCACCAAATGGCTACCGCAAGCTACCCACCAATTGGCTGATGCAAGCTACCCAGCAACTGGCATCCGACAGCTACCCACCAACTGGCTACTGCCAGCTACTCAACAACTGGCTAATGCCAGCTACCCACCAACTGGCTACCGCCAGCTACCCACCAACTGGCCAGCATGCCAGCTACCCAGCAACTGGCTACTGCCAGCTACCTACCAACTGGCTAATGCCAGCTACCCACCAATTGGCTGATGCCAGCTACCCACCAACTGGCTACTGCCAGCTACCCACCAACTGGCTACTGCCAGCTACTCAGCAACTGGCTAATGGCAGCTACCCAGCAACTGGCTAATGCCAGCTACCCACCAAATGGCTACCGCAAGCTACCCACCAATTGGCTGATGCAAGCTACCCAGCAACTGGCATCCGACAGCTACCCACCAACTGGCTACTGCCAGCTACTCAACAACTGGCTAATGCCAGCTACCCACCAACTGGCTACCGCCAGCTACCCACCAACTGGCCAGCATGCCAGCTACCCAGCAACTGGCTAACGCCAGCAACTGGCTAACGCCTGCTACCCACCAACTGGCTAATGCCAGCTAGCTACCCACCAACTGGCTAATGCCAGCTACCCATCAACTGATTACCTCCAGCCAGCTAGCTACTCGCCCCCACTGCAGCCAGCTAAGCCAGCTACCCAGCAACTGATTACCTCCAGCTAGCTAGCAACCTGCCCCCACTGCAGCCAGCTAGCAACCTGCCCCCACTGCAGCCAGCTACCGCCAGCTACCCACCAACTGGCTACCGCCAGCTACCCAGCAACTTGTTAATGCCAGCTACCCACCAACAGGCCAATGCCAGCTACCCACCAACTGACTGATGCCAGCTACCCACCAACTGGCTAATGCCAGCTACTCACCAACTGGCTAATGCCAGCTACCCAGCAACTGACTAATGCCAGCTACCCACCAACTGGCTACTTCCAGCTACTCAGCAACTGGCTACTTCCAGCTACTCAGCAACTGGCTAATGCCAGCTACCCACCAACTGGCTAACGCCAGCCACCCACCAACTGTCTAATGCCAGCTACCCAGCAACTGGCTACTGCCAGCTACCCAGCAACTGGCTGATGCCAGCTACCCACTAACTGTCTAATGCCAGCTACCCAGCAACTGGCTACTGCCAGCTACCCAGCAACTGGCTACTGCCAGCTACCCAGCAACTGGCTACTGCCAGCTACCCAGCAACTGGCGAACTCCGGCTACCCACCAATTAGCTGATGCCAGCTACTCAGCAACTGGCTAATGCCAGCTACCCACCAACTGGCTACTGCCAGCTACCCAGCAACTGGCTAATGCCAGCTACCCAGCAACTGGCTAATGCCAGCTACCCATCGACTGGCTACTGCCAGCTACTCAGCAACTGGCTACCGCCAGCTACCCACCAACTGGTAAAAGCCAGCTACCCACCAACTGGCTAATGCCAGCTACCCACCAACTGGCTAATGCCAGCTACCCAGCAACTGGCTAATGCCAGCTACCCAGCAACTGGCGAACTCCGGCTACCCACCAATTATCTGATGCCAGCTACTCAGCAACTGGCTAATGCCAGTTACCCACCAACTGGCTAATGCCAGATACCGAGCAACCGGCTAACGCCAGCTACCCAGCAACCGGCTAACGCCAGCTTCCCAGCAACTGGCTAACGCCAGCTACCCACCAACTGGTAAAAGCCAGCTACCCACCAACTGGTAAAAGCCAGCTACCCACCAACTGGCTAATGCCAGCTACCCACCAACTGGCTAATGCCAGCTACCCACCAATTAGCTGATGCCAGCTACTCAGCAACTGGCTAATGCCAGTTACCCACCAACTGGCTAATGCCAGATACCGAGCAACCGGCTAACGCCAGCTACCCACCAACTGGCTACCGCAAGCTACCCACCAATTGGCTGATGCCAGCTACCCAGCAACTGGCATCCGACAGCTACCCACCAACTGACTGATGCCAGCTACCCACCAACTGGCTAATGCCAGCTACTCAGCAACTGGCTAATGCCAGCTACCCACCAACTGGCTAATGCCAGCTACCCAGCAACTGACTAATGCCAGCTACCCACCAACTGGCTACTTCCAGCTACTCAGCAACTGGCTAATGCCAGCTACCCACCGACTGGCTACCGCCAGCTACCCACCAACTGGCTAACGCCAGCTACCCACCAACTGTCTAATGCCAGCTACCCAGCAACTGGCTAATGCCAGCTACCCAGCAACTGGCTAATGCCAGCTACCCAGCAACTGGCGAACTCCGGCTACCCACCAATTAGCTGATGCCAGCTACTCAGCAACTGGCTAATGCCAGTTACCCACCAACTGGCTAATGCCAGATACCGAGCAACCGGCTAACGCCAGCTACCCACCAACTGGCTACCGCAAGCTACCCACCAATTAGCTGATGCCAGCTACTCAGCAACTGGCTAATGCCAGTTACCCACCAACTGGCTACTGCCAGCTACCCAGCAACTGGCTAATGCCAGCTACCCACCAACTGGCTAATGCCAGCTACCCAGCAACTGGCGAACTCCGGCTACCCACCAATTAGCTGATGCCAGCTACCCACCAACTGGCTAATGCCAGCTACTCAGCAACTGACTAATGCCAGCTACCCAGCAACTGGCTAATGCCAGCTACCCACCGACTGGCTACCGCCAGCTACCCACCAACTGGCTAACGCCAGCTACCCACCAACTGTCTAATGCCAGCTACCCAGCAACTGGCTACTGCCAGTTACCCAGCAACTGGCTACTGCCAGTTACCCAGCAACTGGCTACTGCCAGTTACCCAGCAACTGGCCAATGCCAGCTACCCAGCAACTGGCCAATGCCAGCTACCCAGCAACTGGCTACTGCCAGCTACTCAGCAACTGGCTACCGCCAGCTACCCACCAACTGGTAAAAGCCAGCTACCCACCAACTGGTTAATGCCAGCTACCCAGCAACTGGCTACTGCCAGCTGCCCAGCAACTGGCGAACTCCGGCTACCCACCAATTAGCTGATGCCAGCTACTCAGCAACTGGCTTCTGCCAGCTACTCAGCAACTGGCTTCTGCCAGCTATTCAGCAACTGGCTACTGCCAGCTATTCAGCAACTGGCTAATGCCAGCTACCCACCAGCTGGCTACTGCCAGCTACCCAGCAACTGGCTAACGCCAGCTACCCAGCAACTGGCTAACGCCAGCTACCCAGCAACTGGCTAACGCCAGCTACCCACCAATTATCTGATGCCAGCTACTCAGCAACTGGCTAATGCCAGTTACCCACCAACTGGCTAATGCCAGATACCGAGCAACCGGCTAACGCCAGCTACCGAGCAACCGGCTAACGCCAGCTTCCCAGCAACTGGCTAACGCCTGCTACCCACCAACTGGCTAATGCCAGCTAGCTACCAACTAGCCAATGCCAGCTACCCACCAACTGGCTAAAGCCAGCTACCCACCAACTGGCTTATGCCAGCTACCCAGCAACTGGCTACTGCCAGCTACCCAGCAACTGGCTACTGCCAGCTACCCAGCAACTGGCTACTGCCAGCTACCCACCAAATGGCTACCGCAAGCTACCCACCAATTGGCTGATGCAAGCTACCCAGCAACTGGCATCCGACAGCTACCCACCAACTGGCTACTGCCAGCTACTCAACAACTGGCTAATGCCAGCTACCCACCAACTGGCTACCGCCAGCTACCCACCAACTGGCTAATGCCAGCTACCCACCAATTGGCTGATGCCAGCTACCCACCAACTGGCTACTGCCAGCTACCCACCAACTGGCTACTGCCAGCTACTCAGCAACTGGCTAATGCCAGCTACCCAGCAACTGGCTAATGCCAGCTACCCACCAAATGGCTACCGCAAGCTACCCACCAATTGGCTGATGCAAGCTACCCAGCAACTGGCATCCGACAGCTACCCACCAACTGGCTACTGCCAGCTACTCAACAACTGGCTAATGCCAGCTACCCACCAACTGGCTACCGCCAGCTACCCACCAACTGGCCAGCATGCCAGCTACCCAGCAACTGGCTAACGCCTGCTACCCACCAACTGGCTAATGCCAGCTAGCTACCAACTAGCCAATGCCAGCTACCCAGCAACTGGCTAACGCCAGCAACTGGCTAACGCCAGCTACCTACCAACTGGCTAATGCCAGCTACCCACCAATTGGCTGATGCCAGCTACCCACCAACTGGCTACTGCCAGCTACCCACCAACTGGCTACTGCCAGCTACTCAGCAACTGGCTAATGCCAGCTACCCGCCAACTGGCTAATGCCAGCTACCCAGCAACTGGCTAACGCCAGCAACTGGCTAACGCCAGCTACCTACCAACTGGCTAATGCCAGCTACCCACCAATTGGCTGATGCCAGCTACCCACCGACTGGCTACTGCCAGTTACCCACCAACTGGCTATCGCCAGCTACCCACCAACTGGCTTATGTCAGCTACCTAGCAATTGGCTACCGCCAGCTACCCAGCAACTGGCTAATACCAGCTACCCACCATTTGGCTACCACCATCTACCCACCAACTGGCTAACGCCAGCTTCCCAGCAACTGGCTAACGCCAGCTACCCACCAACTGGCTAACGCCAGCTTCCCAGCAACTGGCTAATGCCAGCTACCCACCAACTGGCTAATGCTAGCTACTCAGCAACTGGCTACTGCCAGCTACTCAGCACCTGGCTTATGCCAGCTACCCACCAACTGGCTGATGCCAGCTACTCAACAACTATCTAATGCCAGCTAACCACCAACTGACTAATGCCAGTTACCCACCAACTGGCTACTGCCAGCTACCCAGCAACTGGCTACGGCCAGCTACCCACCATCTGGCTGATGCAAGCTACTCAACAACTGGCTAATGCCAGCTACCCACCAACCGGCTAATGCTAGCTACCCAGCAACTGGCTACTGCCAGCTACTCAGCAACTGGCTAATGCCAGCTACCCAGCAACTGGCTACTGCCAGCTACTCAGCAACTGGCTAATGCCAGCTACCCAGCAACTGGCTACTGCCAGCTACGCAGCAACTGGCTACCGCCAGCTACCCACCAACTGGCTAACGCCAGCTACCCACCAACTGGCTACTGCCAGCTACCCAGCAACTGGCTACGGCCAGCTACCCACCATCTGGCTGATGCAAGCTACTCAACAACTGGCTAATGCCAGCTACCCACCAACCGGCTAATGCTAGCTACCCAGCAACTGGCTACTGCCAGCTACTCAGCAACTGGCTAATGCCAGCTACCCACCAACTGGCTGATGCCAGCTACTCAACAACTGGCTAATGCCAGCTACCCACCAACTGGCTAATGCCAGCTACCCACCAACTGGCTAATGCCAGCTACCCACCAACTGGCTACCGCCAGCTACCCACCAACTGGCTAATGTCAGCTACCCAGCAACTGGCTACCGCCTGCTACCCAGCAACTGGCTACCGCCAGCTACCCAGCAACTGGCTAATGGCAGCTACCCACCAACTGGCTTCCAGTTACCCACCAACTGGCTAATGCCAGCTACCCACCGACTGGCTACTGCCAGCTACCCAGCAACTGGCTAATGCCAGCTACCCACCAGCTGGCTAATGCCAGCTACCCAGCAATTGGCTACCGCCAGCTACCCACCAACTGGCTAACGCCAGCTACCCAGCAACTTGTTAATGCCAGCTACCCACCAACTGACTGATGCCAGCTACCCACCAACTGGCTAATGCCAGCTACCCACCAACTGGCTAATGCCAGCTACCCAGCAACTGACTAATGCTAGCTACCCACCAACTGGCTAATGCCAGCTACCCACCGACTGGCTACCGCCAGCTAACCACCAACTGGCTAACGCCAGCTACCCACCAACTGGCTAATGCCAGCTACCCAGCAACTGACTAATGCTAGCTACCCACCAACTGGCTAATGCCAGCTACCCACCAACTGGCTAACGCCAGCTACCCAGCAACTTGTTAATGCCAGCTACCCACCAACTGACTGATGCCAGCTACCCACCAACTGGCTAATGCCAGCTACCCACCAACTGGCTGATGCCAGCTACCCACCAACTGGCTAATGCCAGCTACCCACCAACTGGCTAATGCCAGCTACCCAGCAACTGGCGAACTCCGGCTACCCACCAATTAGCTGATGCCAGCTACTCAGCAACTGGCTAATGCCAGCTACCCACCAACTGGCTACTGCCAGCTACCCAGCAACTGGCCAATGCCAGCTACCCAGCAACTGGCTACCGCCAGCTACCCACCAACTGGCTAATGCCAGCTACCCACCAACTGGCTAATGCCAGCTACCCACCAACTGGCTAATGCCAGCTACCCAGCAACTGGCTACTGCCAGCTACCCAGCAACTGGCTACTGCCAGCTACCCAGCAACTGGCTACTGCCAGCTGCCCAGCAACTGGCTAAAGCTAGCTGCCCAGCAACTGGCTAAAGCTAGCTGCCCAGCTGCCCAGCAACTGGCTAAAGCTAGCTGCCCAGCAACTGGCGAACTCCGGCTACCCACCAATTATCTGATGCCAGCTACTCAGCAACTGGCTAATGCCAGTTACCCACCAACTGGCTAATGCCAGATACCGAGCAACCGGCTAACGCCAGCTACCCAGCAACCGGCTAACGCCAGCTTCCCAGCAACTGGCTAACGCCTGCTACCCACCAACTGGCTACTGCCAGCTTCCCAGCAACTGGCTAATGCCAGCTAGCTACCGACTAGCCAATGCCAGCTACCCACCAACTGGCTTATGCCAGCTACCCAGCAACTGGCTACTGCCAGCTACCCAGCAACTGGCTACTGCCAGCTACCCAGCAACTGGCTACTGCCAGCCACTCAGCAACTGGCTAATGCCAGCTAGCCACCAACTGGCTGATGCCAGCTACTCAACAACTGGCTAATGCCAGCTACCCACCAACTGGCTACCGCAAGCTACCCACCAATTGGCTGATGCCAGCTACCCAGCAGCTGGCATCCGACAGCTACCCACCAACTGGCTACTGCCAGCTACCCACCAACTGGCTACTGCCAGCTACTCAACAACTGGCTAATGCCAGCTACCCACCAACTGGCTACCGCCAGCTACCCACCAACTGGCCAGCATGCCAGCTACCCAGCAACTGGCTAACGCCAGCAACTGGCTAACGCCAGCTACCTACCAACTGGCTAATGCCAGCTACCCACCAATTGGCTGATGCCAGCTACCCACCAACTGGCTACTGCCAGCTACCCACCAACTGGCTACTGCCAGCTACCCACCAACTTGCTAATGCCAGCTACCCACCAACTGGCTACTGCCAGCTACTCAGCAACTGGCTAAAGCCAGCTGCCCAGCAACTGGCGAACTCCGGCTACCCACCAATTAGCTGACGCCAGCTACTCAGCAACTGGCTAATGCCAGCTACCCACCAACTGGCTAATGCCAGATACCCAGCAACCGGCTGATGCAAGCTACTCAACAACTGGCTAATGCCAGCTACCCACCAACCGGCTAATGCTAGCTACCAAGCAACTGGCTACTGCCAGCTACTCAGCAACTGGCTAATGCCAGCTACCCACCAACTGGCTGATGCCAGCTACTCAAGAACTGGCTAATGCCAGCTACCCACCAACCGGCTGATGCAAGCTACTCAACAACTGGCTAATGCCAGCTACCCACCAACTGGCTACCGCCAGCTACCCACCAACTGGCTAATGTCAGCTACCCAGCAACTGGCTACCGCCAGCTACCCAGCAACTGGCTAATGCCAGCTACCCACCAACTGGCTAACGCTAGCTACCCAGCAACTGGCTAATGCAAGCTACCCACCAACTGGCTAACGCTAGCTACCCAGCAACTGGCTAACGCCAGCTACCCACCAGCTGGCTAATGCCAGCTACCCAGCAATTGGCTACCGCCAGCTACCCACTAACTGGCTAACGCCAGCTACTCAGCAACTGGCAAATGCCAGCTACCCAGCAATTGGCTACCGCCAGCTACCCAGCAACTGGCTAATCCCAGCTACCCACCAACTGACTGATGCCAGCTACCCACCAACTGGCTTATGCCAGCTACCAACCAACTGGCTACCGCCAGCTACCCACCAACTGGCTACTGCCAGCTACCCACCAACTGGCTACTGCCAGCTACCCAGCAACTGGCTACCGCCAGCTACCCAGCAACTGGCTAACGCCAGCTTCCCAGCAACTGGCTAACGCCTGCTACCCACCAACTGGCTACTGCCAGCTACCCAGCAACTGGCTAATGCCAGCTATCTACCAACTGGCCAATGCCAGCTACCCACCAACTGGCCAATGCCAGCTACCCACCAACTGGCCAATGCCAGCTACCCACCAACTGGCTACTGCCAGCTACCCACCAACTGGCTACTGCCAGCTACCCAGCAACTGGCTACCGCCAGCTACCCACCAACTGGCTACTGCCAGCTACCCAGCAACTGGCTACCGCCAGCTACCCAGCAACTGGCTAACGCCAGCTTCCCAGCAACTGGCTAACGCCTGCTACCCACCAACTGGCTACTGCCAGCTACCCAGCAACTGGCTAATGCCAGCTATCTACCAACTGGCCAATGCCAGCTACCCACCAACTGGCCAATGCCAGCTACCCACCAACTGGCTAATGCCAGCTACCCAGCAACTGGCTACCGCCAGCTACCCACCATCTGGCTAATGCCAGCTACCCATCAATTGGCTGATGCCAGCTACACAGCAACTGGCTACCGCCAGCTACCCACCAACTGGCTAATGCCAGCTACCCACCAACTGGCTACTGCCAGTTACCCACCAACTGGCTAATGCAAGCTACCCACCAACTGGCTGACGCCAGCTAAGCACCAACTGGCTAATGCCAGCTACCCAGCAACTGGCTACCGCCAGCTACCCACCAACTGGCTAATGCCAGCTACCCACCAACTGGCTACTGCCAGCTACCCAGCAACTGGCTACCGCCAGCTACCCACCATCTGGCTGATGCAAGCTACTCAACAACTGGCTAATGCCAGCTACCCACCAACTGGCTACCGCCAGCTACCCACCAACTGGCTAATGTCAGCTACCCAGCAACTGGCTACCGCCAGCTACCCAGCAACTGGCTAATGCCAGCTACCCACCAACTGGCTTCCAGTTACCCACCAACTGGCTAATGCCAGCTACCCACCGACTGGCTACTGCCAGCTACCCAGCAACTGGCTACTGCCAGCTACCCACCAACTGGCTACTGCCAGCTACCCACCAACTGGCTAATGCCAGCTACCCACCGACTGGCTACTGCCAGCTACCCACCGACTGGCTACTGCCAGCTACCCACCAACTGGCTAACGCCAGCTACCCACCAGCTGGCTAATGCCAGCTACCCAGCAATTGGCTACCGCCAGCTACCCAGCAACTGGCTAATCCCAGCTACCCACCAACTGGCTGATGCCAGCTACTCAACAACTGGCTAATGCCAGCTACCCACCAACTGGCTACCGCCAGCTACCCACCAACTGGCTACTGCCAGCTACCCAGCAACTGGCTACCGCCAGCTACCCAGCAACTGGCTGCTGTCAGCTACTCAGCAACTGGCTAATGCCAGCTACCCAGAAACTGGCCAATGCCAGCTACCCACCAACTGGCTAATGCCAGCTAGCTACCAACTGGCCAATGCCAGCTACCCACCAACTGGCCAATGCCAGCTACCCACCAATTGGCTGATGCCAGCTACCCACCAACTGGCTACTGCCAGTTACCCACCAACTGGCTACCGCCAGCTACACACCATCTGGCTGATGCCAGCTACTCAACAACTGGCTAATGCCAGCTACCCACCAACCGGCTAATGCTAGCTACCCAGCAACTGGCTAATGCCAGCTACCCACCAACTGGCTAATGCCAGCTACCCACCAACCGGCTAATGGTAGCTACCCAGCAACTGGCTAATGCCAGCTACTCAGCAACTGGCTAATGCCAGCTACTCAGCAACTGGCTAATGCCAATTACCCACCAACTGGCTAATGCCAGATACCCAGCAACCGGCTAACGCCAGCTTCCCAGCAACTGGCTAACGCCTGCTACCCACCAACTGGCTACTGCCAGCTACCCACCAATTGGCTGATGCCAGCTACCCAGCAACTGGCTACTGCCAGATACCCACCAACTGGCTAATGCCAGCTACCCACCAACTGGCTAATGCCAGCTACCCACCAACTGGCTACCGCCAGCTACCCAGCAACTGGCTAACGCCAGCTACCCACCAACTGGCTAATGCCAGCTACCCACCGACTGGCTACTGCCAGCTACTCAGCAACTGGCTTATGCCAGCTACCCACCGACTGGCTACTGCCAGCTACCCAGCCACTGGCTAACGCCAGCTACCTACCAACTGGCTAATGCCAGCTACCCACCAACTGGCTAATGCCAGCTACCCAGCAACTGGCGAACTCCGGCTACCCACCAATTAGCTGATGCCAGCTACTCAGCAACTGGCTAATGCCAGCTACCCAGCAACCGGCTAACGCCAGCTTCCCAGCAACTGGCTAATGCCAGCTAGCTACCAACTGGCCAATGCCAGCTACCCACCAACTGGCTAATGCCAGCTACCCACCAACTGGCCAATGCCAGCTACCCACCAATTGGCTGATGCCAGCTACCCACCAACTGGCTACTGCCAGTTACCCACCAACTGGCTACCGCCAGCTACACACCATCTGGCTGATGCCAGCTACTCAACAACTGGCTAATGCCAGCTACCCACCAACCGGCTAATGCTAGCTACCCAGCAACTGGCTAATGCCAGCTACCCACCAACTGGCTACTGCCAGTTACCCACCAACTGGCTACCGCCAGCTACACACCATCTGGCTGATGCCAGCTACTCAACAACTGGCTAATGCCAGCTACCCACCAACCGGCTAATGCTAGCTACCCACCAACTGGCTAATGCCAGCTACCCACCAACTGGCTAATGCCAGCTACCCAGCAACTGGCTACCGCCAGCGACCCAGCAACTGGCTACCGCCAGCGACCCAGCAACTGGCTACCGCCAGCTACCCACCAACTGGCTAATGCCAGCTACCCACCAACTGGCTAATGCCAGCTACCCACCGACTGGCTACTGCCAGCTACCCAGCAACTGGCTAATGCCAGCTACCCACCAACTGGCTAACGCCAGCTACCCAGCAATTGGCTACCGCCAGCTACCCAGCAACTGGCCAATCCCAGCTACCCACCAATTGGCTAATGCCAGCTACCCACCAACTGGCCAATGCCAGCTACCCACCAATTGGCTGATGCCAGCTACCCACCAACTGGCTACTGCCAGTTACCCACCAACTGGCTACTGCCAGCTACACACCATCTGGCTGATGCCAGCTACTCAACAACTGGCTAATGCCAGCTACCCACCAACTGGCTACCGCCAGCCACCCACCAACTGGCTACCGCCAGCCACCCACCAACTGGCTAATGCCAGCTACCCAGCAACTGGCTACCGCCAGCGACCCAGCTGCTGGCTGCCGCCAGCTACCCAGCAACTGGCTACCGCCAGCTACCCAGGAACTGGCTAATGCCAGCTACCCACCAACTGGCTTCCAGTTACCCACCAACTGGCTTCCAGTTACCCACCAACTGGCTAATGCCAGCTACCCACCAACTGGCTAATGCCAGCTACCCACCAACTGGCTAATGCCAGCTACCCACCGACTGGCTACTGCCAGCTACCCAGCAACTAGCTAATGCCAATTACCCACCAACTGGCTAATGCCAGATACCCAGCAACCGGCTAACGCCAGCTTCCCAGCAACTGGCTAACGCCTGCTACCCACCAACTGGCTACTGCCAGCTACCCACCAATTGGCTGATGCCAGCTACCCAGCAACTGGCTACTGCCAGATACCCACCAACTGGCCAATGCAAGCTACCCAGCAACTGGCTGATGCCAGCTACCCACCAACTGGCTACCGCCAGCTACCCATCAACTGGCTAATGCCAGCTACCCACCGACTGGCTACTGCCAGCTACTCAGCAACTGGCTTATGCCAGCTACCCACCGACTGGCTGCTGCCAGCTACCCAGCCACTGGCTACTGCCAGCTACCCAGCCACTGGCGAACTCCGGCTACCCACCAATTAGCTGATGCCAGCTACTCAGCAACTGGCTAATGCCAGCTACCCACTAACTGGCTAATGCCAGCTACCCAGCAACCGGCTAACGCCAGCTACCCAGCAACCGGCTAACGCCAGCTTCCCAGCAACTGGCTAATGCCAGCTACCCACCAACTGGCCAATGCCAGCTACCCACCAACTGGCTAATGCCAGCTACCCACCAACTGGCCAATGCCAGCTACCCACCAATTGGCTGATGCCAGCTACCCACCAACTGGCTACTGCCAGTTACCCACCAACTGGCTACCGCCAGCTACACACCATCTGGCTGATGCCAGCTACTCAACAACTGGCTAATGCCAGCTACCCACCAACCGGCTAATGCTAGCTACCCAGCAACTGGCTAATGCCAGCTACCCACCAACTGGCTACTGCCAGTTACCCACCAACTGGCTACCGCCAGCTACACACCATCTGGCTGATGCCAGCTACTCAACAACTGGCTAATGCCAGCTACCCACCAACCGGCTAATGCTAGCTACCCAGCAACTGGCTAATGCCAGCTACTCAGCAACTGGCTAATGCCAATTACCCACCAACTGGCTAATGCCAGCTACCCACCAACTGGCTAATTCCAGCTACCCACCAACTGGCTACTGCCAGCTACCCAGCAACTGGCTACCGCCAGCTACCCACCATCTGGCTGATGCAAGCTACTCAACAACTGGCTAATGCCAGCTACCCACCAACAGGCTAATGCCAGCTACCCACCAACTGGCTAATGCCAGCCACCCACCAACTGGCTACCGCCAGCTACCCACCAACTGGCTAATGTCAGCTACCCAGCAACTGGCTACCGCCTGCTACCCAGCAACTGGCTACCGCCAGCTTCCCAGCAACTGGCTAACGCCTGCTACCCACCAACTGGCTACTGCCAGCTACCCACCAATTGGCTGATGCCAGCTACCCAGCAACTGGCTACTGCCAGATACCCACCAACTGGCTAATGCTAGCTACCCACCAACTGGCTAATGCCAGCTACCCACCAACTGGCTAATGCCAGCTACCCACCAATTGGCTAATGCCAGCTACCCACCAACTGGCTACCGCCAGCTACCCAGCAACTGGCTAACGCCAGCTACCCACCAACTGGCTAATGCCAGCTACCCACCGACTGGCTACTGCCAGCTACTCAGCAACTGGCTACTGCCAGCTACCCAGCCACTGGCTAATGCCAGCTACCCACAAACTGGCTATAGTCAGCTTCCCAGCAACTGGCGAACTCCGGCTACCCACCAATTAGCTGATGCCAGCTACTCAGCAACTGGCTAATGCCAGCTACCCACTAACTGGCTAATGCCAGCTACCCAGCAACCGGCTAACGCCAGCTTCCCAGCAACTGGCTAATGCCAGCTACCCACCAACTGGCTTATGCCAGCTAGCTACCAACTGGCCAATGCCAGCTACCCACCAACTGGCTAATGCCAGCTACCCACCAACTGGCCAATGCCAGCTACCCACCAATTGGCTGATGCCAGCTACCCACCAACTGGCTACTGCCAGTTACCCACCAACTGGCTACCGCCAGCTACACACCATCTGGCTGATGCCAGCTACTCAACAACTGGCTAATGCTAGCTACCCAGCAACTGGCTAATGCCAGCTACCCGCCAACTGGCTACTGCCAGTTACCCACCAACTGGCTACCGCCAGCTACACACCATCTGGCTGATGCCAGCTACTCAACAACTGGCTAATGCCAACTACCAACCAACCGGCTAATGCTAGCTACCCACCAACTGGCTAATGCCAGCTACCCACCAACTGGCTAATGCCAGCTACCCAGCAACTGGCTACCGCCAGCGACCCAGCAACTGGCTACCGCCAGCTACCCAGGAACTAGCTAATGCCAGCTACCCACCAACTGGCTAATGCCAGCTACCCACCGACTGGCTACTGCCAGCTACCCAGCAACTGGCTAATGCCAGCTACCCAGCAATTGGCTACCGCCAGCTACCCAGCAATTGGCTACCGCCAGCTACCCAGCAATTGGCTACCGCCAGCTACCCAGCAACTGGCCAATCCCAGCTACCCACCAATTGGCTAATGCCAGCTACCCACCAACTGGCCAATGCCAGCTACCCACCAATTGGCTGATGCCAGCTACCCACCAACTGGCTACTGCCAGTTACCCACCAACTGGCTACTGCCAGCTACACACCATCTGGCTGATGCCAGCTACTCAACAACTGGCTAATGCCAGCTACCCACCAACTGGCTACCGCCAGCCACCCACCAACTGGCTAATGCCAGCCACCCACCAACTGGCTAATGCCAGCTACCCAGCAACTGGCTACCGCCAGCGACCCAGCAACTGGCTACCGCCAGCTACCCACCAACTGGCTTCCAGTTACCCACCAACTGGCTTCCAGTTACCCACCAACTGGCTAATGCCAGCTACCCACCAACTGGCTAATGCCAGCTACCCACCGACTGGCTACTGCCAGCTACCCAGCAACTAGCTAATGCCAGCTACCCACCAACTGGCTAACGCCAGATACCCAGCAATTGGCTACGGCCAGCTACCCAGCAATTGGCTACCGCCAGCTACCCAGCAACTGGCCAATCCCAGCTACCCACCATCTGGCTACCGCCAGCTACCCAGCAACTGGCTAATGCCAGCTACCCAGCGATTGGCTACCGCCAGCTACCCAGCAACTGGCTAATCCCAGCTAATCACCATCTGGCTACCGCCAGCTACCCAGCAACTGGCTACTGCCAGCTACCCAGCAACTGCCTACTGCCAGCTACCCAGCAACTGGCCAATGCCAGCTACCCACCAACTGGCTAACGCCAGCTACCCAGCAACTGGCTAATCCCAGCTACCCACCAACTGGCTAATGCCAGCTAACCACCAACTGGCTACCGCCAGCTACCCACCAACTGGCTAATGCTAGCTACCCAGCAACTGGCTACTGCCAGCTACCCAGCAACTGGCTACCGCCAGCTACCCACCAACTGGCATATGCCAGCTACCCACCAACTGGCCAATGCCAGCTACCCACCAACTGGCCAATGCCAGCTACCCACCAACTGGCCAATGCCAGCTACCCAGCAACTGGCTACCGCCAGCTACCCAGCAACTGGCTACCGCCAGCTACCCACCATCTGGCTAATGCCAGCTACCCATCAACTGGCTACCGCCAGCTACCCACCAACTGGCTGCTACCGCCAGCTACCCAGCAACTGGCTACCGCCAGCTACCCACCAACTGGCTGCTGCCAGTTACCCACCAACTGGCTACTGCCAGTTACCCACCAACTGGCTACTGCCAGCTACCCACCATCTGGCTGATGCCAGCTACTCAACAACTGGCTGATGCCAGCTACTCAACAACTGGCTAATGCCAGCTACCCACCAACTGGCTACTGCCAGCTACCCAGCAACTGGCTACCGCCAGCTACCCACCAACTGGCTTCCAATTACCCACCAACTGGCTACTGCCAGCTACCCACCAACTGGCTACTGCCAGCTACCCAGCAACTGGCTACCGCCAGCTACCCACCATCTTGCAGATGCCAGCTACTCAACAACTGGCTAATGCCAGCTACCCACCAACTGGCTAATGCTAGCTACCCAGCAACTGGCTACTGCCAGCTACTCAGCAACTGGCTAATGCCACCAACTGGCTAATGCCAGCTACCCACCAACTGGCTACCGCCAGCTACCCACCAACTGGCTACCGCCAGCTACCCACCAACTGGCTACCGCCAGCTACCCGCCAACTGGCTAATGCCAGCTACCCAGCAACTGGCTACCGCCAGCTACCCACCAACTGGCTTCCAGTTACCCACCAACTGGCTAATGCCAACTACCCACCGACTGGGTACTGCCAGCTACCCAGCAACTGGCTAATGCAAGCTACCCACCAACTGGCTATCACCAGCTACCCAGCAACTGGCTAACGCCAGCTACCCACCAACTGGCTAATGCCAGCTACCCAGCAATTGGCTAACGCCAGCTACCCACCCACTGGCTAATGCCAGCTACTCACCAACTGGCTAATGCCAGCTACCCAGCGATTGGCTACCGCCAGCTACCCAGCAACTGGCTAATCCCAGCTAATCACCATCTGGCTACCGCCAGCTACCCAGCAACTGGCTACTGCCAGCTACCCAGCAACTGGCCAATGCCAGCTACCCACCAACTGGCCAATGCCAGCTACCCAGCAACTGGCTAGCGCCAGCTACCCACCAACTGGCTGATGCCAGCTACTCAACAACTGGCTAATGCCAGCTACCCACCAACTGGCTAATGCCAGCTACCCACCAACTGGCTACCGCCAGCTACCCACCAACTGGCTACCGCCAGCTACCCGCCAACTGGCTAATGCCAGCTACCCACCAACTGGCTACCGCCAGCTACCCGCCAACTGGCTAATGCCAGCTACCCAGCAACTGGCTACCGCCAGCTACCCACCAACTGGCTTCCAGTTACCCACCAACTGGCTAATGCCAACTACCCACCGACTGGGTACTGCCAGCTACCCAGCAACTGGCTAATGCAAGTTACCCACCAACTGGCTACCGCCAGCTACCCAGCAACTGGCTAACGCCAGCTACCCACCAACTGGCTAATGCCAACTACCCAGCAATTGGCTAACGCCAGCTACCCACCAACTGGCTAATGCCAGCTACCCAGCGATTGGCTACCGCCAGCTACCCAGCAACTGGCTAATCCCAGCTAATAACCATCTGGCTACCGCCAGCTACCCAGCAACTGGCTACTGCCAGCTACCCAGCAACTGGCTACCGCCAGCTACCCACCGACTGGCTACCGCCAGCTTCCCACCAACTGCCTACTGCCAGCTACCCAGCAACTGGCCAATGCCAGCTACCCACCAACTGGCTACCGCCAGCTGACCGCCAACTGGCTAATGCCAGCTACCCAGCAACTGGCTTCCAGTTACCCACCAACTGGCTAATGCCAACTACCCACCGACTGGGTACTGCCAGCTACCCAGCAACTGGCTAATGCAAGCTACCCACCAACTGGCTATCGCCAGCTACCCAGCAACTGGCTAACGCCAGCTACCCACCAACTGGCTAATGCCAGCTACCCACCATCTGGCTAATGCCAGCTACTCAGCAACTGGCTACTGCCAGCTACCCAGCAACTGGCTGATGCCAGCTACTCAACAACTGTCTAATGCCAGCTACCCACCAGCTGGCTACTGCCAGCTAACCAGCAACTGGCTGATGCCAGCTACCCACCAACTGGCTAACGCCAGCTACCCAGCAACTGGCGAATTCCGGCTACCCACCAATTAGCTGATGCCAGCTACTCAGCAACTGGCTAATGCCATCTACACACCAACTGGCTAATGCCAGATACCCAGCAACCGGCTAACGCCAGCTTCCCAGCAACTGGCTAATGCCAGCTAGCTACCAACTGGCCAATGCCAGCTACCCACCAACTGGCTAATGCCAGCTACCCAGCAACTGGCTACTGCCAGCTACGCAGCAACTGGCTTATGCCAGCTACCCAGCAACTGGCTACTGCCAGCCACTCAGCAACTGGCTAATGCCAGCTAGCCACCAACTGGCTGATGCCAGCTACTCAACAACTGGCTAATGCCAGCTACCCACCAACTGGCTACCGCCAGCTACCCACCAATTGGCTGATGCCAGCTTTCCAGCAACTGGCATCCGCCAGCTACCCACCAACTGGCTACTGCCAGCTACCCACCAACTGGCTGATGCCAGCTACTCAACAACTGGCTAATGCCAGCTACCCACCAACTGGCTACCGCCAGCTACCCACCAACTGGCCAGCACGCCAGCTACCCACCAACTGGCTACTGCCAGCTACCCACCAACTGGCTAATGCCAGCTACCCACTAACTGGCCAATGCAAGCTACCCACCAACTGGCTACGGCCAGTTACCCACCAACTGGCTGATGCCAGCTACTCAACAACTGGCTAATGCCAGCTACCCACCAACTGGCTACCGCCAGCTACCCAGCAACTGGCTAATGCCAGCTACCCACCAACTGGCTACCGCCAGCTACTCAGCAACTGGCTAATGCCAGCTACCCACCGACTGGCTACTGCCAGCTTCTCAGCAACTGGCTTATGCCAACTACCCAACGACTGGCTACTGCCAGCTACCCACCGACTGGCTACTGCCAGCTACCCAGCCACTGGCTAACGCCAGCTAACTACCAACTGGCTAATGCCAGCTACCCACCAACTGGCAAATGCCAGCTACCCACCAACTGGATAATGTCAGCTACCCAGCAACTGGCTACCGCCAGCTACCCAGCAACTGGCTAATGCCAGTTACGCACCAACTGGCTTCCAGTTACCCACCAACTGGTTAATGCCAGCTACCCACCGACTGGCTACTGCCAGCTACCCACCGACTGGCTACTGCCAGCTACCCACCAACTGGCTACCGCCAGCTACCCACCAACTGGCCAGCACGCCAGCTACCCACCAACTGGCTACTGCCAGCTACCCACCAACTGGCTAATGCAAGCTGCCCACCAACTGGCTGATGCCAGCTACTCAACAACTGGCTAATGCCAGCTACCCACCAACTGGCTACCGCCAGCTACCCACCAACTGGCCAGCATGCCAGCTACCCAGCAACTGGCTAACGCCAGCAACCCACCAACTGGCTACCGCCAGCTACCCAGCAACTGGCTAACGCCAGCTACCCAGCAACTGGCTAACGCCAGCTACCCAGCAACTGGCTTATGCCAGCTACCCACCAACTGGCTGATGCCAGCTACTCAACAACTATCTAATGCCAGCTAACCACCAACTGGCTAATGTCAGCTACCCACCAACTGGCTACTGCCAGCTACTCAGCAACTGGCTACTGCCAGCTACTCAGCAACTGGCTACCGCCAGCTACCCACCATCTGGCTGATGCCAGCTACTCAACAACTGGCTAATGCCAGCTACCCACCAACTGGCTAATGTCAGCTACCCACCAACTGGCTAATGCCAGCTACCCACCAACTGGCTACTGCCAGCTACTCAGCAACTGGCTACTGCCAGCTACTCAGCAACTGGCTAATGCCAGCTACCCACCGACTGGCTACTGCCAGCTTCTCAGCAACTGGCTTATGCCAGCTACCCAACGACTGGCTACTGCCAGCTACCCACCCACTGGCTACTGCCAGCTACCCAGCCACTGGCTAACGCCAGCTACCTACCAACTGGCTAATGCCAGCTACCCAGCAACTGGCTACTGCCAGCTACTCAGCAACTGGCTAATGCCAGCTACCCACCAACTGGCTGATGCCAGCTACTCAACAACTGGCAAATGCCAGCTACCCACCAACTGGATAATGTCAGCTACCCAGCAACTGGCTACCGCCAGCTACCCAGCAACTGGCTACCGCCAGCCACCCAGCAACTTGCTACCGCCAGCTACCCAGCAACTGGCTAATGCCAGTTACCCACCAACTGGCTTCCGGTTACCCACCAACTGGCTACTGCCAGCTACCCACCGACTGGCTACTGCCAGCTACCCAGCAACTGGCTAATGCCAGCTACCCACCAACTGGCTAACGCCAGCTACCCAGCTACCAACTGGCCAATGCCAGCTACTCAACAACTGGCAAATGCCAGCTACCCACCAACTGGATAATGTCAGCTACCCAGCAACTGGCTACCGCCAGCCACCCAGCAACTTGCTACCGCCAGCTACCCAGCAACTGGCTAATGCCAGTTACCCACCAACTGGCTTCCGGTTACCCACCAACTGGCTACTGCCAGCTACCCACCGACTGGCTACTGCCAGCTACCCACCAACTGGCTAATGCCAGCTACCCACCAACTGGCTAATGCTAGCTACCCACCAACTTGGTAATGCCAGCTACCCACCAACTGGCTAATGCCAGCTACCCACCAACTGGCTACCGCCAGCTACCCACCAACTGGCTACCGCCAGCTACACACCAACTGGCTAATGCCAGCTACCCACCAACTGGCTTCCAGTTACCCACCAACTGGCTACCGCCAGCTACCCACCATCTGGCTAATGCCAGCTACCCATCAATTGGCTGATGCCAGCTACCCAGCAACTGGCTACCGCCAGCTACCCACCAACTGGCTACCGCCAGCTACTCACCAACTGGCTTATGTCAGCTACCCAGCAACTGGCTACCGCCAGCTACCCAGCAACTGGCTACCGCCAGCTATCCAGCAACTGGCTAATGCCAGTTACCCACCAACTGGCTTCCAGTTACCCACCAACTGGCTAATGCCAGCTACCCACCGACTGGCTACTGCCAGCTACCCACCAACTGGCTAATGCCAGCTACCCACCGACTGGCTACTGCCAGCTACCCACCGACTGGCTACTGCCAGCTACCCAGCAACTGGCTACTGCCAGCTACCCACCAACTGGCTGATGCCAGCTACCCACCAGCTGGCTAATGCCAGCTACCCACCAACTGGCTAATGCCAGCTACCCAACAGCTGGCTAACGCCAGCTACCCAGCAACTGGCTAATGCCAGCTACCCAGCAATTGGCTACCGCCAGCTACCCAGCAACTGACTACTGCCAGCTATTCAACAACTGGCTAATGCCAGCAACTGGGTAGCTGGCAGTACTCAGCAACTGGCTACTGCCAGCTACTCAGCAACTGGCTAATGCCAGCTACCCAGCAACCGGCTAACGCCAGCTTCCCAGCAACTGGCTACTGCCAGCTACCCACCGACTGGCTACTGCCAGCTACCCAGCCACTGGCTAACGCCAGCTACCTACCAACTGGCTAATGCCAGCTACCCACCGACTGGCTACTGCCAGTTACCCACCAACTGGCTACTGCCAGCTACCCAGCAACTGGCTACCGCCAGCTACCCACCATCTGGCTGATGCCAGCTACTAAACAACTGGCTAATGCCAGCTACCTAGCAACTGGCTACCGCCAGCTACCCACCAACTGGCTTCCAGTTACCCACCAACTGGCTACTGCCAGCTACCCACCATCTGGCTGATGCCAGCTACTCAACAACTGGCTAATGCCAGCTACCCACCAACTGGCTAATGCTAGCTACCCAGCAACTGGCTACTGCCAGCTACCCAGCAACTGGCTACCGCCAGCTACCCACCAACTGGCTTCCAGTTACCCACCAACTGGCTACTGCCAGCTACCCACCAACTGGCTACCGCCAGCTACCCACCAACTGGCTACCGCCAGCTACACACCAACTGGCTAATGCCAGCTACCCACCAACTGGCTTCCAGTTACCCACCAACTGGCTACCGCCAGCTTCCCACCATCTGGCTAATGCCAGCTACCCAGCAACTGGCTACCGCCAGCTACCCACCAACTGGCTACCGCCAGCTACCCACAAACTGGCTTATGTCAGCTACCCAGCAACTGGCTACCGCCAGCTACCCAGCAACTGGCTACCGCCAGCTACCCACCAACTGGCTACTGCCAGCTACCCAGCAACTGGCTAATGCCAGCTACCCACCAACTGGCTACTGCCAGCTACCCAGCAACTGGCTAACGCCAGCTACCCACCAACTGGCTACTGCCAGCTACCCAGCAACTGGCTAACGCCAGCTACCCACCAACTGGCTGATGCCAGCTACTCAACAACTGGCTAATGCCAGCTACTCAGCAACTGGCTACTGCCAGCTACTCAGCAACTGGCTAATGCCAGCTACCCAGCAACCGGCTAACGCCAGCTTCCCAGCAACTGGCTAACGCCTGCTACCCACCAACTGGCTACTGCCAGCTACCCAGCAACTGGCTAATGCCAGCTACCCAGCAACTGGCTAACGCCAGCTACCTACCAACTGGCTAATGCCAGCTACCCACCAATTGGCTGATGCCAGCTACCCACCAACTGGCTACTGCCAGCTACCCACCAACTGGCTACTGCCAGCTACCCACCAACTGGCCAATGCCAGCTACCCACCAACTGGCTAATGCCAACTACCAGGCAACTGGCTACTGCCAGCTGCTCAGCAACTGGCTAATGCCAGCTACCCACCAAATGGCTGATGCCAGCTACTCAACAACTGGCTAATGCCAGCTACCACCAACTGGCTACCGCCAGCTACCCACCAACTGGCCAGCATGCCAGCTACCCACCAACTGGCTAATGCCAACTACCAGGCAACTGGCTACTGCCAGCTGCTCAGCAACTGGCTAATGCCAGCTACCCACCAAATGGCTGATGCCAGCTACTCAACAACTGGCTAATGCCAGCTACCACCAACTGGCTACCGCCAGCTACCCACCAACTGGCCAGCATGCCAGCTACCCAACAACTGGCTAACGCCAGCTACCCACCAACTGGCTACCGCCAGCTACCAAGCAACTGGCTACTGCCAGCTACTCAGCAACTGGCTTATGCCAGCTACCCAGCAACTGGCTATCGCCAGCTACCCACCATCTGGCTAATGCCAGCTACCCACCAATTGGCTGATGCCAGCTACCCACCAACTGGCTAATGCCAGCTACCCACCAACTGGCTAATGCCAGCTACCCACCAACTGGCTAATGCCAGCTACCCAGCAACTGGCTACTGCCAGCTACTCAGCAACTGGCTACTGCCAGCTACCCACCAACTGGCTAATGCTAGCTACCCAGCAACTTGCTACTGCCAGCTACCCAGCAACTGGCTAATGCTAGCTACCCAGCAACTTGCTACTGCCAGCTACCCAGCAACTGGCTAACGCCAGCTACCTAGCAACCGGCTAACGCCAGCTTCCCAGCAACTGGCTAACGCCTGCTACCCACCAACTGGCTACTGCCAGCCACCCAGCAACTGGCTAATGCCAACTATCTACCAACTGGCCAATGCCAGCTATCTACCAACTGGCCGATGCCAGCTACCCACCAACAGGCTAATGCCAGCTACCCACCAACTGGCTACCGCCAGCTACCCACCAACTGGCTAATGCTAGCTACCCAGCAACTGGCTACTGCCAGCTACCCAGCAACTGGCTACTGCCAGCTACCCAGCAACTGGCTACTGCCAACTACTCAGCAACTGGCTAACGCCAGCTACCCAGCAACCGGCTAACGCCAGCTACCCAGCAACCGGCTAACGCCAGCTTCCCAGCAACTGGCTAACGCCTGCTACCCACCAACTGGCTACTGCCAGCTACCCAGCAACTGGCTAATGCCAGCTATCTACCAACTGGCCAATGCCAGCTACCCACCAACTGGCTAATGCCAGCCACTCAGCAACTGGCTAATGCCAGCTAGCCACCAACTGGCTGATGCCAGCTACTCAACAACTGGCTAATGCCAGCTACCCACCAACTGGCTACCGCCAGCTACCCACCAATTGCCTGATGCCAGCTTTCCAGCAACTGGCATCCGCCAGCTACCCACCAACTGGCTAATGCTAGCTACCCAGCAACTGGCTACTGCCAGCTACCCAGCAACTGGCTACTGCCAGCTACCCAGCAACTGGCTACTGCCAACTACTCAGCAACTGGCTAACGCCAGCTACCCACCAACTGGCTACCGCCAGCTACCCACCAACTGGCCAGCACGCCAGCTACCCACCAACTGGCTACTGCCAGCTACCCACCAACTGGCTAATGCCAGCTACCCACTAACTGGCTACTGCCAGTTACCCACCAACTGGCTGATGCCAGCTACTCAACAACTGGCTAATGCCAGCTACCCACAAACTGGCTACCGCCAGCTACCCACCAACTGGCCAGCATGCCAGCTACCCAACAACTGGCTAACGCCAGCTACCCACCAACTGGCTACCGCCAGCTACCCAGCAACTGGCTAATGCCAGCTACCCACCAACTGGCTACCGCCAGCTACTCAGCAACTGGCTAATGCCAGCTACCCACCGACTGGCTACTGCCAGCTTCTCAGCAACTGGCTTATGCCAACTACCCAACGACTGGCTACTGCCAGCTACCCACCGACTGGCTACTGCCAGCTACCCAGCCACTGGCTAACGCCAGCTAACTACCAACTGGCTAATGCCAGCTACCCACCAACTGGCAAATGCCAGCTACCCACCAACTGGATAATGTCAGCTACCCAGCAACTGGCTACCGCCAGCTACCCAGCAACTGGCTAATGCCAGTTACGCACCAACTGGCTTCCAGTTACCCACCAACTGGTTAATGCCAGCTACCCACCGACTGGCTACTGCCAGCTACCCACCGACTGGCTACTGCCAGCTACCCACCAACTGGCTACTGCCAGCTACCCACCAACTGGCTGATGCCAGCTACCCACCAACTGGCCAGCTACCCACCAACTGGCTACCGCCAGCTACCCACCAACTGGCTACTGCCAGCTACCCACCAACTGGCTAATGCAAGCTACCCAACAACTGGCTGATGCCATCTACTCAACAACTGGCTAATGCCAGCTACCCACCAACTGGCTACCGCCAGCTACCCACCAACTGGCCAGCATGCCAGCTACCCAGCAACTGGCTAACGCCAGCAACCCACCAACTGGCTACCGCCAGCTACCCAGCAACTGGCTAACGCCAGCTACCCAGCAACTGGCTTATGCCAGCTACCCACCAACTGGCTGATGCCAGCTACTCAACAACTATCTAATGCCAGCTAACCACCAACTGGCTAATGTCAGCTACCCACCAACTGGCTACTGCCAGCTACTCAGCAACTGGCTACTGCCAGCTACTCAGCAACTGGCTACTGCCAGCTACTCAGCAACTGGCTACTGCCAGCTACTCAGCAACTGGCTACCGCCAGCTACCCACCATCTGGCTGATGCCAGCTACTCAACAACTGGCTAATGCCAGCTACCCACCAACTGGCTAATGTCAGCTACCCACCAACTGGCTAATGCCAGCTACCCACCAACTGGCTACTGCCAGCTACTCAGCAACTGGCTACTGCCAGCTACTCAGCAACTGGCTAATGCCAGCTACCCACCGACTGGCTACTGCCAGCTTCTCAGCAACTGGCTTATGCCAGCTACCCAACGACTGGCTACTGCCAGCTACCCACCCACTGGCTACTGCCAGCTACCCAGCCACTGGCTAACGCCAGCTACCTACCAACTGGCTAATGCCAGCTACCCAGCAACTGGCTACTGCCAGCTACTCAGCAACTGGCTAATGCCAGCTACCCACCAACTGGCTGATGCCAGCTACTCAACAACTGGCAAATGCCAGCTACCCACCAACTGGATAATGTCAGCTACCCAGCAACTGGCTACCGCCAGCTACCCAGCAACTGGCTACCGCCAGCCACCCAGCAACTTGCTACCGCCAGCTACCCAGCAACTGGCTAATGCCAGTTACCCACCAACTGGCTTCCGGTTACCCACCAACTGGCTACTGCCAGCTACCCACCGACTGGCTACTGCCAGCTACCCAGCAACTGGCTAATGCCAGCTACCCACCAACTGGCTAACGCCAGTTACCCAGCTACCAACTGGCCAATGCCAGCTACCCACCAACTGGCCAATGCCAGCTACTCAACAACTGGCAAATGCCAGCTACCCACCAACTGGATAATGTCAGCTACCCAGCAACTGGCTACCGCCAGCTACCCAGCAACTGGCTACCGCCAGCCACCCAGCAACTTGCTACCGCCAGCTACCCAGCAACTGGCTAATGCCAGTTACCCACCAACTGGCTTCCGGTTACCCACCAACTGGCTACTGCCAGCTACCCACCGACTGGCTACTGCCAGCTACCCACCAACTGGCTAATGCCAGCTACCCACCAACTGGCTAATGCTAGCTACCCACCAACTTGGTAATGCCAGCTACCCACCAACTGGCTAATGCCAGCTACCCACCAACTGGCTAATGCCAGCTACCCACCAACTGGCTACCGCCAGCTACCCACCAACTGGCTACCGCCAGCTACACACCAACTGGCTAATGCCAGCTACCCACCAACTGGCTTCCAGTTACCCACCAACTGGCTACCGCCAGCTACCCACCATCTGGCTAATGCCAGCTACCCATCAATTGGCTGATGCCAGCTACCCAGCAACTGGCTACCGCCAGCTACCCACCAACTGGCTACCGCCAGCTACTCACCAACTGGCTTATGTCAGCTACCCAGCAACTGGCTACCGCCAGCTACCCAGCAACTGGCTACCGCCAGCTACCCAGCAACTGGCTACCGCCAGCTATCCAGCAACTGGCTAATGCCAGTTACCCACCAACTGGCTAATGCCAGCTACCCACCGACTGGCTACTGCCAGCTACCCACCAACTGGCTAATGCCAGCTACCCACCGACTGGCTACTGCCAGCTACCCAGCAACTGGCTACTGCCAGCTACCCACCAACTGGCTGATGCCAGCTACCCACCAGCTGGCTAATGCCAGCTACCCACCAACTGGCTAATGCCAGCTACCCCACAGCTGGCTAACGCCAGCTACCCAGCAACTGGCTAACGCCAGCTACCCAGCAACTGGCTAACGCCAGCTACCCACCAGCTGGCTAATGCCAGCTACCCAGCAATTGGCTACCGCCAGCTACCCAGCAACTGACTACTGCCAGCTATTCAACAACTGGCTAATGCCAGCAACTGGGTAGCTGGCAGTACTCAGCAACTGGCTACTGCCAGCTACTCAGCAACTGGCTAATGCCAGCTACCCAGCAACCGGCTAACGCCAGCTTCCCAGCAACTGGCTACTGCCAGCTACCCACCGACTGGCTACTGCCAGCTACCCAGCCACTGGCTAACGCCAGCTACCTACCAACTGGCTAATGCCAGCTACCCACCGACTGGCTACTGCCAGTTACCCACCAACTGGCTACTGCCAGCTACCCAGCAACTGGCTACCGCCAGCTACCCACCATCTGGCTGATGCCAGCTACTAAACAACTGGCTAATGCCAGCTACCTAGCAACTGGCTACCGCCAGCTACCCACCAACTGGCTTCCAGTTACCCACCAACTGGCTACTGCCAGCTACCCACCATCTGGCTGATGCCAGCTACTCAACAACTGGCTAATGCCAGCTACCCACCAACTGGCTAATGCTAGCTACCCAGCAACTGGCTACTGCCAGCTACCCAGCAACTGGCTACCGCCAGCTACCCACCAACTGGCTTCCAGTTACGCACCAACTGGCTACTGCCAGCTACCCACCAACTGGCTACAGCCAGTTACCCACCAACTGGCTACCGCCAGCTACACACCAACTGGCTAATGCCAGCTACCCACCAACTGGCTTCCAGTTACCCACCAACTGGCTACCGCCAGCTTCCCACCATCTGGCTAATGCCAGCTACCCAGCAACTGGCTACCGCCAGCTACCCACCAACTGGCTGCCGCCAGCTACCCACAAACTGGCTTATGTCAGCTACCCAGCAACTGGCTACCGCCAGCTACCCAGCAACTGGCTACCGCCAGCTACCCAGCAACTTGCTACCGCCAGCTATCTAGCAACTGGCTAATGCCAGCTACCCACCGACTGGCTACTTCCAGCTACCCAGCAACTGGCTAATGCCAGCTACCCACCAACTGGCTACTGCCAGCTACCCACCAACTGGCTACTGCCAGCTACCCAGCAACTGGCTAACGCCAGCTACCCACCAACTGGCTGATGCCAGCTACTCAACAACTGGCTAATGCCAGCTACTCAGCAACTGGCTACTGCCAGCTACTCAGCAACTGGCTACTGCCAGCTACTCAGCAACTGGCTACTGCCAGCTACTCAGCAACTGGCTAATGCCAGCTACCCAGCAACCGGCTAACGCCAGCTTCCCAGCAACTGGCTAACGCGTGCTACCCACCAACTGGCTACAGCCAGCTACCCAGCAACTGGCTACTGCCAGCTACCCAGCAACTGGCTAATGCCAGCTACCCAGCAACTGGCTAACGCCAGCTACCTACCAACTGGCTAATGCCAGCTACCCACCAATTGGCTGATGCCAGCTACCCACCAACTGGCTACTGCCAGCTACCCACCAACTGGCCAATGCCAGCTACCCACCAACTGGCTAATGCCAACTACCAGGCAACTGGCTACTGCCAGCTGCTCAGCAACTGGCTAATGCCAGCTACCCACCAAATGGCTGATGCCAGCTACTCAACAACTGGCTAATGCCAGCTACCACCAACTGGCTACCGCCAGCTACCCACCAACTGGCCAGCATGCCAGCTACCCACCAACTGGCTAATGCCAACTACCAGGCAACTGGCTACTGCCAGCTGCTCAGCAACTGGCTAATGCCAGCTACCCACCAAATGGCTGATGCCAGCTACTCAACAACTGGCTAATGCCAGCTACCACCAACTGGCTACCGCCAGCTACCCACCAACTGGCCAGCATGCCAGCTACCCAACAACTGGCTAACGCCAGCTACCCACCAACTGGCTACCGCCAGCTACCAAGCAACTGGCTACTGCCAGCTACTCAGCAACTGGCTTATGCCAGCTACCCAGCAACTGGCTATCGCCAGCTACCCACCATCTGGCTAATGCCAGCTACCCACCAATTGGCTGATGCCAGCTACCCACCAACTGGCTAATGCCAGCTACCCACCAACTGGCTAATGCCAGCTACCCACCAACTGGCTAATGCCAGCTACCCAGCAACTGGCTACTGCCAGCTACTCAGCAACTGGCTACTGCCAGCTACCCACCAACTGGCTAATGCTAGCTACCCAGCAACTTGCTACTGCCAGCTACCCAGCAACTGGCTAACGCCAGCTACCCAGCAACCGGCTAACGCCAGCTACCCAGCAACCGGCTAACGCCAGCTTCCCAGCAACTGGCTAACGCCTGCTACCCACCAACTGGCTACTGCCAGCCACCCAGCAACTGGCTAATGCCAACTATCTACCAACTGGCCAATGCCAGCTATCTACCAACTGGCCGATGCCAGCTACCCACCAACAGGCTAATGCCAGCTACCCACCAACTGGCTACCGCCAGCTACCCACCAACTGGCTACCGCCAGCTACCCACCAACTGGCTAATGCTAGCTACCCAGCAACTGGCTACTGCCAGCTACCCAGCAACTGGCTACTGCCAGCTACCCAGCAACTGGCTACTGCCAACTACTCAGCAACTGGCTAACGCCAGCTACCCAGCAACCGGCTAACGCCAGCTTCCCAGCAACTGGCTAACGCCTGCTACCCACCAACTGGCTACTGCCAGCTACCCAGCAACTGGCTAATGCCAGCTATCTACCAACTGGCCAATGCCAGCTACCCACCAACTGGCTAATGCCAGCTACCCACCAACTGGCTATTGCCAGCTACCCAGCAACTGGCTACTGCCAGCTACCCAGCAACTGGCTACTGCCAGCTACCCAGCAACTGGCTAATGCCAGCTACTCAACAACTGCCTAATGCCAGCTACCCAGCAACTGGCTAATGCCAGCTACCCACCAACTGGCTGATGCCAGCTACTCAACAACTGGCTAATGCCAGCTACCCACCAACTGGCTAATGCCAGCTACCCAGCAACTGGCTACCGCCAGCTACCCAGCAACTGGCTTCCAGTTACCCACCAACTGGCTAATGCCAGCTACCCACCAACTGGCTAACGCCAGCTACCCAGTAATTGGCTACCGCCAGCTACCCACCAACTGGCTAATCCCAGCTACCCACCAACTGGCTACCGCCAGCTACCCACCAACTGGCTAATGCCAGCTACCCACCAACTGGCTACCGCCAGCTACCCAGCAACTGGCTTTCAGTTACCCACCAACTGGCTAATGCCAGCTACCCACCGACTGGCTACTGCCAGCTACCCAGCAACTGGCTAACGCCAGCTACCCAGTAATTGGCTACCGCCAGCTACCCAGCAACTGGCTACCGCCAGCTACCCACCAACTGGCTGATGCCAGCTACCCACCAACTGGCCAATGCCCGCTACCCAGCAACTGGCTAATGCCAGCTACCCAGCCCCTCCCGGAACTCCCCGGGCCCCTCCCGGAAGTCCCCGGAGTATCCGGGCAATCCCCCGGATATAACCCCAAGTCTCCGGGAGTATTCGGGCCCCTCACGGAAGTAACGGGAGTATCTGGGCTCCTCCCGGAACTCCCCGGGCCTCTCCTGGAAGTCCCCGGAGTATCCGGGCAATCCCCGGATATAACCCCAAGTCTCCGGGAGTATCCGGGCCCCTCACGGAAGTAACGGGAGTATCTGGGCTCCTCCCGGAACTCCCCGGGCCTCTCCTGGAAGTCCCCGGAGTATCCGGGCAATCCCCGGATATAACCCCAAGTCTCCGGTGGTATCCGGGCCCCTCACGGAAGTAACGGGAGTATCTGGGCCCCTCCCGGAAGTCCCCGGAGTATCCGGGCCCCTCACGGAAGTAACGGGAGTATCTGGGCCCCTCCCGGAAGTCCCCCGGAGTATCCGGGCAATCCCCGGATATAACCCCAAGTCTCCGGAAGTATCCGGGCCCCTCACGGAGAGTAACGGGAGTATCTGGGAACCTCCCGGAACTCCCCGGGCCCCTCCCGGAAGTCCCCGGAGTATCCGGGCAATCCCCGGATATAACCCAAAGTCTCCGGGAGTATGCGGGCCCCTCACGGAAGTAACGGGAGTATCTGGGCCCCTCCCGGAAGTCGCCGGAGTATCCGGGCAATCCCCGGATATAACCCCAAGTCTCCGGGAGTATCCGGGGCCCTCACGGAAGTAACGGAAGTATCTGGGCCACTCCCGGAACTCCCGGGCCCCTCCCGGAAGTCCCCGGAGTATCCGGGCAATCGCCGGATATAACCCCAAGTCTCCGGGAGTATCCGGGCCCCTCCCGGAAGTCCCCGGAGTATCCGGGCAATCCCCGGATATAACCCCAAGTCTCCGGGAGTATCCGGGCCCTTCCCGGAAGTAACGGGAGTATCTGGGCCCCTCCCGGAAGTCCCCGGAGTATCCGGGCAATCCCCGGATATAACCCCAAGTCTCCGGGAGTATCCGGGCCCCTCACGGAAGTAACGGGAGTATCTGGGCCACTCCCGGATCTCCCCGGGCCCCTCCCGGAAGTCCCCGGAGTATCCGGGCAATCCCCGGATATAACCCCAAGTCTCCGGGAGTATCCGGGACCCCCACGGAAGTAACGGGAGTATCTGGGCCCCTCCCGAAACTCCCCGGGCCCCTCCCGGAAGTCCCCGGAGTATCCGGGCAATCCCGGATATAACCCCAAGTCTCCGGGAGTATCCGGGCCCCTCACGGAAGTAACGGAAGTATCCGGTCCCCCTCCCGGAAGTCCCCGGAGTATCCGGGCAGTCCCCGGATATAAACCCAAGTCTCCGGGAGTATCCGGGCCCCTCACGGAAGTAACGGGAGTATCTGGGCCCCTCCCGGAAGTCCCCGGAGTATCCGGGCAATCCCCGGATATAACCCCAAGTCTCCGGGAGTATCCGGGCCCTTCCCGGAAGTAACGGGATTATTGGGCCCCTCCCGAAACTCCCCCGGGCCCCTCCCGGAAGTCCCCGGAGTATCCGGGATATCCCCGGATATAACCCCAAGTCTCCGGAGTATCCGGACCCCTCACGGAAGTAACGGGAGTATCTGGGCCACTCCCGGATCTCCCCGGGCCCCTCCCGGAAGTCCCCGGAGTATCCGGGCAATCCCCAGATGTAACCCCAAGTCTCCGGGAGTATCCGGGCCCCCACGGAAGTAACGGGAGTATCTGGGCCCCTCCCGAAACTCCCCGGGCCCCTCCCGGAAGTCCCCGGAGTATCCGGGCAATCCCCGGATATAACCCCAAGTCTCCGGGAGTATCCGGGCCCCTCACGGAAGTAACGGGAGTATCTGGGCCCCTCCCGGAAGTCCCCGGGTATCCGGGCAATCCCCGGATATAACCCCAAGTCTCCGGGAGTATCCGGGCCCCTCACGGAAGTAACGGGAGTATCTGGGCCCCTCCCTAATGCCACCAACTGCTACCCACCAACTGGCTACTGCCAGCTACCCACCATCTGGCTGATGCCAGCTACTCAACAACTGGCTAATGCCAGCTACCCACCAACTGGCTAATGCTTGCTACCCAGCAACTGGCTACTGCCAGCTACCCAGCAACTGGCTACTGCCAGCTACCCAGCAACTGACTGGCTTTCAGTTACCCACCAACTGGCTAATGCCAGCTACCCACCAACTGGCCAGCATGCCAGCTACCCAGCAACTGGCTAACGCCAGCTACCCAGCAACTGGCTAACGCCAGCTACCCAGCAACTGGCTAACGCCAGCTACCCACCAACTGGCTACCGCCAGCTACCAAGCAACTGGCTACTGCCAGCTACTCAGCAACTGGCTTATGCCAGCTACCCAGCAACTGGCTAGCGCCAGCTACCCAGCAACTGGCTATCGCCAGCTACCCACCATCTGGCTAATGCCAGCTACCCACCAACTGGCTAATGCCAGCTACCCACCAACTGGCTACTGCCAGCTACCCACCAACTGGCTAATGCTAGCTACCCAGCAACTTGCTACTGCCAGCTACCCAGCAACTGGCTACTGCCAGCTACCCAGCAACTGGCTACTGCCAGCTACCCAGCAACTGGCTTTCAGTTACCCACCAACTGGCTAATGCCAGCTACCCACCGACTGGCTACTGCCAGCTACCCAGCAACTGGCTAATGCCAGCTACCCAGCAACTGGCTACTGCCAGCTACTCAGCAACTGGCTACTGCCAGCTACCCACCAACTGGCTAATGCTAGCTACCCAGCAACTTGCTACTGCCAGCTACCCAGCAACTGGCTAACGCCAGCTACCCAGCAACCGGCTAAACGCCAGCTTCCCAGCAACTGGCTAACGCCTGCTACCCACCAACTGGCTACTGCCAGCCACCCAGCAACTGGCTAATGCCAACTATCTACCAACTGGCCAATGCCAGCTATCTACCAACTGGCCGATGCCAGCTACCCACCAACAGGCTAATGCCAGCTACCCACAACTGGCTACCGCCAGCTACCCACCAACTGGCTAATGCTAGCTACCCAGCAACTGGCTACTGCCAGCTACCCAGCAACTGGCTACTGCCAACTACTCAGCAACTGGCTAACGCCAGCTACCCAGCAACCGGCTAACGCCAGCTTCCCAGCAACTGGCTAACGCCTGCTACCCACCAACTGGCTACTGCCAGCTACCCAGCAACTGGCTAATGCCAGCTATCTACCAACTGGCCAATGCCAGCTACCCACCAACTGGCCAATGCCAGCTACCCACCAACTGGCTAATGCCAGCTACCCACCAACTGGCTATTGCCAGCTACCCACCAACTGGCTATTGCCAGCTACCCAGCAACTGGCTACTGCCAGCTACCCAGCAACTGGCTACTGCCAGCTACCCAGCAACTGGCTAATGCCAGCTACTCAACAACTGGCTAATGCCAGCTACTCAACAACTGGCTAATGCCAGCTACCAGCAACTGGCCTAATGCCAGCTACCCACCAACTGGCTGATGCCAGCTACTCAACAACTGGCTAATGCCAGCTACCCACCAACTGGCTAATGCCAGCTACCCAGCAACTGGCTACCGCCAGCTACCCACCAACTGGCTACCGCCAGCTACCCAGCAACTGGCTTCCAGTTACCCACCAACTGGCTAATGCCAGCTACCCACCAACTGGCTAATGCCAGCTACCCACCAACTGGCTAACGCCAGCTACCCAGTAATTGGCTACCGCCAGCTACCCACCAACTGGCTAATCCCAGCTACCCACCAACTGGCTACCGCCAGCTACCCACCAACTGGCTAATCCCAGCTACCCACCAACTGGCTACCGCCAGCTACCCAGCAACTGGCTTTCAGTTACCCAACCAACTGGCTAATGCCAGCTACCCACCGACTGGCTACTGCCAGCTACCCAGCAACTGGCTAACGCCAGTACCCAGTAATTGGCTACCGCCAGCTACCCAGCAACTGGCTACCGCCAGCTACCCACCAACTGGCTGATGCCAGCTACCACCAACTGGCCAATGCCCGCTACCCAGCAACTGGCTAATGCCAGCTACCCAGCCCCTCCCGGAACTCCCCGGGCCCCTCCCGGAAGTCCCCGGAGTATCCGGGCAATCCCCGGATATAACCCAAGTCTCCGGGAGTATTCGGGCCCCTCACGGAAGTATCTGGGCCCCTCCCGGAACTATCCGGGCCACTCCGGAAGGCCCCGGAGTATCCGGGCTATACCCGGATATAACCCCAAGTCTCCGGAGTATCCGGGCCCCTCACGGAAGTAACGGGAGTATCTGGGCTCCTCCCGGAACTCCCCGGGCCTCTCCTGGAAGTCCCCGGAGTATCCGGGCAATCCCCGGATATAACCCCAAGTCTCCGGTGGTATCCGGGCCCCTCACGGAAGTAACGGGGAGTATCTGGGCCCCTCCCGGAAGTCCCCGGAGTATCCGGGCCCCTCACGGAAGTAACGGGAGTATCTGGGCCCCTCCCGGAAGTCCCCCGGAGTATCCGGGCAATCCCCGGATATAACCCAAGATCTCCGGAAGTATCCGGGCCCCTCACGGAAGTAACGGGGAGTATCTGGGAACCTCCCGGAACTCCCCGGGCCCCTCCCGGAAGTCCCCGGAGTATCCGGGCAATCCCCGGATATAACCCAAAGTCTCCGGGAGTATGCGGGCCCCTCACGGAAGTAACGGGAGTATCTGGGCCCCTCCCGGAAGTCGCCGGAGTATCCGGGCAATCCCCGGATATAACCCCAAGTCTCCGGGAGTATCCGGGCCCTTCACGGAAGTAACGGGAGTATCTGGGCCACTCCCGAACTCCCCGGGCCCCTCCCGGAAGTCCCCGGAGTATCCGGGCAATCCCCGGATATAACCCCAAGTCTCCGGGAGTATCCGGGCCCCTCCCCGGAAGTCCCCGGAGTATCCGGGCAATCCCCGGATATAACCCCAAGTCTCCGGGAGTATCCGGGCCCTTCCCGGAAGTAACGGGAGTATCTGGGCCCCTCCCGGAAGTCCCCGGAGTATCCGGGCAATCCCCGGATATAACCCCAAGTCTCCGGGAGTATCCGGGCCCCTCACGGAAGTAACGGGAGTATCTGGGCCACTCCCGGATCTCCCCGGGCCCCTCCCGGAAGTCCCCGGAGTATCCGGGCAATCCCCGGATATAACCCCAAGTCTCCGGGAGTATCCGGGACCCCCACGGAAGTAACGGGAGTATCTGGGCCCCTCCCGAAACTCCCCCGGGCCCCTCCCCGGAAGTCCCCGGAGTATCCGGGCAATCCCCGGATATAACCCCAAGTCTCCGGGAGTATCCGGGCCCCTCACGGAAGTAACGGTGAGTATCCGGTCCCCTCCCGGAAGTCCCCGGAGTATCCGGGCAGTCCCCGGATATAACCCCAAGTCTCCGGGAGTATCCGGGGCCCCTCACGGAAGTAACGGGAGTATCTGGGCCCCTCCCGGAAGTCCCCGGAGTATCCGGGCAATCCCCGGATATAACCCCAAGTCTCCGGGAGTATCCGGGCCCTTCCCGGAAGTAACGGGATTATTGGGCCCCTCCCGAAACTCCCCGGGCCCCTCCCGGAAGTCCCCGGAGTATCCGGGATATCCCCGGATATAACCCCAAGTCTCCGGGAGTATCCGGGCCCCTCACGGAAGTAACGGGAGTATCTGGGCCACTCCCGGATCTCCCCGGGCCCCTCCCGGAAGTCCCCGGAGTATCCGGGCAATCCCCGGATGTAACCCCAAGTCTCCGGGAGTATCCGGGCCCCCCACGGAAGTAACGGGAGTATCTGGGCCCCTCCCGAAACTCCCCGGGCCCCTCCCGGAAGTCCCCGGAGTATCCGGGCAATCCCCGGATATAACCCCAAGTCTCCGGGAGTATCCGGGCCCCTCACGGAAGTAACGGGAATATCTGGGCCCCTCCCGGAAGTCCCCGGAGTATCCGGGCAATCCCCGGATATAACCCCAAGTCTCCGGGAGTATCCGGGCCCCTCACGGAAGTAACGGGAGTATCTGGGCCCCTCCCTAATGCCACTAACTGCTACCCACCAACTGGCTACTGCCAGCTACCCACCATCTGGCTGATGCCAGCTACTCAACAACTGGCTAATGCCAGCTACCCACCAACTGGCTAATGCTAGCTACCCAGCAACTGGCTACTGCCAGCTACCCAGCAACTGGCTACCGCCAGCTACCCAGCAACTGACTGGCTTTCAGTTACCCACCAACTGGCTAATGCCAGCTACCCACCAACTGGCCAGCATGCCAGCTACCCAGCAACTGGCTAACGCCAGCTACCCACCAACTGGCTACCGCCAGCTACCAAGCAACTGGCTACTGCCAGCTACTCAGCAACTGGCTTATGCCAGCTACCCAGCAACTGGCTTATGCCAGCTACCCACCAACTGGCTAATGCCAGCTACCCACCAACTGGCTACTGCCAGCTACCCACCAACTTCCTACTGCCAGCTACCCAGCAACTGGCTACTGCCAGCTACTCAGCAACTGGCTACTGCCAGCTACCCACCAACTGGCTACCGCCAGCTACCCACCAACTGGCTACTGCCAGCTACCCACCAACTGCCTACCGCCAGCTACCCAGCAACTGGCTTTCAGTTACCCACCAACTGGCTAATGCCAGCTACCCAGCAACTGGCTAACGCCAGCTACCCAGTAATTGGCTACCGCCAGCTACCCAGCAACTGGCTACCGCCAGCTACCCACCAACTGGCTGATGCCAGCTACCCACCAACTGGCTACTGCCAGCTACCCAGCAAGTGGCTTTCAGTTACCCACCAACTGGCTAATGCCAGCTACCCACCGACTGGCTACTGCCAGCTACCCAGCAACTGGCTACTGCCAGCTACCCAGCAACTGGCTAACGCCAGCTACCCAGTAATTGGCTACCGCCAGCTACCCAGCAACTGGCTACCGCCAGCTACCCACCAACTGGCTAATGATAGCTACCCACCAACTGGCTAATGCCAGCTACCCAGCAACTGGCTACTGCCAGCTACTCAGCAACTGGCTACTGCCAGCTACCCACCAACTGGCTAATGCTAGCTACCCAGCAACCGGCTAACGCCAGCTTCCCAGCAACTGGCTAACGCCTGCTACCCACCAACTGGCTACTGCCAGCCACCCAGCAACTGGCTAATGCCAACTATCTACCAACTGGCCAATGCCAGCTATCTACCAACTGGCCAATGCCAGCTACCCACCAACAGGCTAATGCCAGCTACCCACCAACTGGCTACCGCCAGCTACCCACCAACTGGCTAATGCTAGCTACCCAGCAACTGGCTACTGCCAGCTACCCAGCAACTGGCTACTGCCAGCTACCCAGCAACTGGCTTTCAGTTACCCACCAACTGGCTAATGCCAGCTACCCACCGACTGGCTACTGCCAGCTACCCAGCAACTGGCTTACGCCAGCTACCCAGTAATTGGCTACCGCCAGCTACCCAGCAACCGGCTAACGCCAGCTACCCAGCAACTGGCTAATGCCAGCTATCTACCAACTGGCCAATGCCAGCTACCCACCAACTGGCTAATGCCAGCTACCCAGCAACTGGCTAACGCCAGCTACCCAGTAATTGGCTACCGCCAGCTACCCAGCAACTGGCTACCGCCAGCTACCCACCAACTGGCTGATGCCAGCTACCCACCAACTGGCCAATGCCCGCTACCCACCAACTGGCCAATGCCCGCTACCCAGCAACTGGCTAACGCCAGCTATCCACCAACTGGCTAATGCCAGCTACCCACCAACTGGCCAATGCCAGCTACCCAGCAACTGCCACCCACCAACTGGCTACTGCCAGTTACCCACCAACTGGCTAATGCCAGCTACCCATCGACTGGCTACTGCCAGCAACCCATCAACTGGCTAATGCCAGCTACCCAGCAACTGGCTACCGCCAGCTACCCACCATCTGGCTGATGCCAGCTACTCAACAACTGGCTAATGCCAGCTACCCACCAACTGGCTAATGCCAGCTATCCACCAACTGGCTAATGCTAGCTACCCAGCAACTGGCTACTGCCAGCTACCCAGCAACTGGCTACTGCCAGCTACTCAGCAACTGGCTTCCAGTTACCCACCGACTGGCTACTGCCAGCTACCCACCGACTGGCTACTGCCAGCTACCCAGCAACTGGCTACTGCCAGCTACCCAGCAACTGGCTACCGCCAGCTACCCACCAACTGGCTACCGCCAGCTACCCACCAACTGGCTAATGCTAGCTACCCACCAACTGGCTAATGCCAGCTACCCAGCAACTGGCTACTGCCAGCTACCCACCAACTGGCTAATGCTAGCTACCCAGCAACCGGCTAACGCCAGCTTCCCAGCAACTGGCTAACGCCTGCTACCCACCAACTGGCTACTGCCAGCCACCCAGCAACTGGCTAATGCCAACTATCTACCAACTGGCCAATGCCAGCTATCTACCAACTGGCCAATGCCAGCTACCCACCAACAGGCTAATGCCAGCTACCCACCAACTGGCTACCGCCAGCTACCCACCAACTGGCTAATGCTAGCTACCCAGCAACTGGCTACTGCCAGCTACCCAGCAACTGGCTACTGCCAGCTACCCAGCAACTGGCTTTCAGTTACCCACCAACTGGCTAATGCCAGCTACCCACCGACTGGCTACTGCCAGCTACCCAGCAACTGGCTAACGCCAGCTACCCAGTAATTGGCTACCGCCAGCTACCCAGCAACCGGCTAACGCCAGCTACCCAGCAACTGGCTAATGCCAGCTATCTACCAACTGGCCAATGCCAGCTACCCACCAACTGGCTAATGCCAGCTACCCAGCAACTGGCTAACGCCAGCTACCCAGTAATTGGCTACCGCCAGCTACCCAGCAACTGGCTACCGCCAGCTACCCACCAACTGGCTGATGCCAGCTACCCACCAACTGGCCAATGCCCGCTACCCACCAACTGGCCAATGCCCGCTACCCAGCAACTGGCTAACGCCAGCTATCCACCAACTGGCTAATGCCAGCTACCCACCAACTGGCCAATGCCAGCTACCCAGCAACTGCCACCCACCAACTGGCTACTGCCAGTTACCCACCAACTGGCTAATGCCAGCTACCCATCGACTGGCTACTGCCAGCTACCCATCAACTGGCTAATGCCAGCTACCCAGCAACTGGCTACCGCCAGCTACCCACCATCTGGCTGATGCCAGCTACTCAACAACTGGCTAATGCCAGCTACCCACCAACTGGCTAATGCCAGCTACCCACCAACTGGCTAATGCCAGCTATCCACCAACTGGCTAATGCTAGCTACCCAGCAACTGGCTACTGCCAGCTACCCAGCAACTGGCTACTGCCAGCTACTCAGCAACTGGCTTCCAGTTACCCACCGACTGGCTACTGCCAGCTACCCACCGACTGGCTACTGCCAGCTACCCAGCAACTGGCTACTGCCAGCTACCCAGCAACTGGCTACTGCCAGCAACCCAGCAACTGGCTAACGCCAGCTACCCAGCAATTGGCTACCGCCAGCTACCCAGCAACTGGCTAATCCCAGTTACCCACCATCTGGCTAGCGCCAGCTACCCACCAACTGGCTAGCGCCAGCTGCCCAGCAACTGGCGAACTTCGGCTACCCAGCAATTAGCTGATGCCAGCTACCCAGCAACTGGCTACTGCCAGCTACCCAGCAACTGGCTAATGCCAGCTACCCACCAACTGGCCAATGCCAGCTACCCACCAACTGGCTCACGCCAGCTACCCAGTAACTGGCTACCGCCAGCTACCCAGCAACTGCTACCCACCAACTGGCTACTGCCAGTTACCCACAAACTGGCTAATGCCAGCTACCCAGCAACTGGCCAATGCCAGCTACCCACCAACTGGCTAATGCCAGCTACCCAGCAACTGGCTACCGCCAGCTACCCAGCAACTGGCTACTGCCAGCTACCCAGCAACTGGCTACTGCCAGCTACCCACCTACTGGCTAACGCCAGCTACCCAGCAACTGGCTAATCCCAGCTACCCACCATCTGGCTAGCGCCAGCTACCCAGCAACTGGCTAATGCCAGCTACCCAGCAATTATCTGATGCCAGCTACTCAGCAGCTGGCTAATGCCAGCTACCCACCAACTGGCTAACGCCAGCTACCCACCGACTGGCTGCTGCCAGCTAACCACCAACTGGCTACTGCCAGCTACCCAGCAACTGGCTAATGCCAGCTAGCTACCAACTGGCCAATGCCAGCTACCCACCAACTGGCTAATCCCAGCTACCCACCATCTGGCTGCCGCCAGCTATCCAGCAACTGGCTACTGCCAGCTACCCAGCAACTGGCTACCGCCAGCTACCCACCAACTGGCTAATGCCAGCTACCCAGCAACTGGCTACCGCCAGCTACCCAGCAACTAGCTACCGCCAGCTACCCACCATCTGGCTACCTCCAGCTAACCAGCAACTGGCTAATGCCAGCTACCCACCAACTGCTAGCCACCAACTGGCTACTGCCAGCTACCCAGCAACTGGCTTATGCCAGCTACCCAGCAACTGGCTACTGCCAGCTACTCAGCAACTGGCTAATGCCAGCTACCTACCGACTGGCTACTGCCAGCTACCCAGCAATTGGCTAATGCCAGCTACCCACCAACTGGCTAACGCCAGCTACCCAGCAATTGGCTACCGCCAGCTACCCAGCAACTGGCTAATCCCAGCTACCCACCATCTGGCTAGCGCCAGCTGCCCAGCAACTGGCGAACTCCGGCTACCCACCAATTAGCTGATGCCAGCTACCCAGCAACTGGATACTGCCAGCTACCCAGCAACTGGCTAATGCCAGCTACCCACCAACTGGCCAATGCCAGCTACCCACCAACTGGCTAACGCCAGCTACCCAGCAACTGGCTACCGCCAGCTACCCAGCAACTGGCTACCGCCAGCTAACCAGCAACTGCTACCCACCAACTGGCTACTGCCAGTTACCCACAAACTGGCTAATGCCAGCTACCCAGCAACTGGCCAATGCCAGCTACCCAGCAACTGACTACCGCCAGCTACCCAGCAAATGGCTACTGCCAGCTACCCACCAACTGGCTAACGCCAGCTACCCAGCAACTGGCTACTGCCAGCTACCCAGCAACTGGCTAATGCGAGCTACCCACCAACTGGCTAATGCCAGCTACCCACCAACTGGCTAACGCCAGCTACCCAGCAATTGGCTACCGCCAGCTACCCAGCAACTGGCTAATCCCAGCTACCCACCATCTGGCTAGCGCCAGCTACCCACCAACTGGCTAACGCCAGCTACCCACCAACTGGCTAACGCCAGCTACCCACCAACTGGCTAACGCCAGCTACCCAGCAACTGGCTACTGCCAGCTACCCAGCAACTGGCTACTGCCAGCTACCCAGCAACCGGCTAACGCCAGCTTCCCAGCAGCTGGCTAACGCCTTCTACCCACCAACTGGCTACTGCCAGCTACCCAGCAACTGGCTAACGCCAGCTACCCAGCAACTGGCTAACGCCAGCTACCCAGCAACCGGCTAACGCCAGCTACCCAGCAACCGGCTAACGCCAGCTTCCCAGCAGCTGGCTAACGCCTGCTACCCACCAACTGGCTACTGCCAGCTACCCACCAACTGGCGAACTCCGGCTACCCAGCAATTAGCTGATGCCAGCTACTCAGCAGCTGGCTAATGCCAGCTACCAACCAACTGGCTAACGCCAGCTACCCACCAACTGGCTACTGCCAGCTACCCACCAACTGGCTACTGCCAGCTACCCACCATCTGGCTGCCGCCAGCTACCCAGCAACTGGCTAATCCCAGCTACCCACCATCTGGCTACCGCCAGCTACCCACCATCTGGCTACTGCCAGCTACCCACCAACTGGCTACTGCCAGCTACCCACCATCTGGCTGCCGCCAGCTACCCAGCAACTGGCTAATCCCAGCTACCCACCATCTGGCTACCGCCAGCTACCCAGCAACTGGCTACTGCCAGCTACCCAGCAACTGGCTAATGCCAGCTACCCACCAACTGGCTAATGCCAGCTACCCACCAACTGCTAGCCACCAACTGGCTACTGCCAGCTACCCAGCAACTGGCTTATGCCAGCTACCCAGCAACTGGCTACTGCCAGCTACTCAGCAACTGGCTAATGCCAGCTACCTACCGACTGGCTACTGCCAGCTACCCAGCAATTGGCTACCGCCAGTTACCCAGCAACTGGCTAATCCCAGCTACCCACCATCTGGCTAGCGCCAGCTATCCAGCAACTGGCTAATGCCAGCTACCCACCAACTGGCTAATGCCAGCTACCCACCAACTGGCTAACGCCAGCTACCCAGCAACTGGCGAACTCCGGCTACCCAGCAATTAGCTGATGCCAGCTATTCAGCAGCTGGCTAATGCCAGCTACCAACCAACTGGCTAACGCCAGCTACCCACCAACTGGCCAATGCCAGCTACCCAGCAACTGCCACCCACCAACTGGCTACTGCCAGTTACCCACCAACTGGCTAATGCCAGCTACCCACCGACTGGCTACTGCCAGCTACCCAGCAACTGGCTAACGCCAGCTACCTACCAACTGGCTACCGCCAGCAACCCAGCAACTGGCTACTGCCAGCTACCCACCAACTGGCTAATGCCAGCTACCCACCAACTGGCTAATGCCAGCTACCCACCGACTGGCTTCCGCCAGCTACCCAGCAACTGGCTTCCGCCAGCTACCCAGCAACTGGCTACCGCCAGCTACCCAGCAACCGGCTAACGCCCGCTACCCACCAACTGGCTAATGCCAGCTAACCACCATCTGGCTAGCGCCAGCTATCCAGCAACTGGCTAATGCCAGCTACCCATCAACTGGCTAATGCCAGCTACCCACCAACTGGCTAACGCCAGCTACCCACCAACTGGCTAACGCCAGCTACCCACCAACTGGCGAACTCCGGCTACCCAGCAATTAGCTGATGCCAGCTATTCAGCAGATGGCTAATGCCAGCTACCAACCAACTGGCTAACGCCAGCTACCCACCAACTGGCCAATGCCAGCTACCCAGCAACTGCCACCCACCAACTGGCTACTGCCAGTTACCCACCAACTGGCTAATGCCAGCTACCCACCGACTGGCTACTGCCAGCTACCCAGCAACTGGCTAACGCCAGCTACCTACCAACTGGCTACCGCCAGCAACCCAGCAACTGGCTACTGCCAGCTACCCACCAACTGGCTAATGCCAGCTACCCACCAACTGGCTAATGCCAGCTACCCACCGACTGGCTACCGCCAGCTACCCACCGACTGGCTTCCGCAAGCTACCCAGCAACTGGCTTCCGCCAGCTACCCAGCAACTGGCTACCGCCAGCTACCCAGCAACTGGCTAACGCCAGCTACCCACCAACTGGCTACTGCCAGCTACCCAGCAACCGGCTAATGCCAGCTACCCACCAACTGGCCAATGCCAGCTACCCACCAACTGGCCAATGCCAGCTACCCAGCAACTGGCCAATGCCAGCTACCCAGCAACTGCCAGCCACCAACTGGCTACTGCCAGCCACCAACTGGCTACTGCCAGCCACCAACTGGCTACTGCCAGCCACCAACTGGCTACTGCCAGTTACTGGCTAATGCCAGCTACCAACCAACTGGCTAACGCCAGCTACCCACCAACTGGCTACTGCCAGCTACCCACCAACTGGCTACTGCCAGCTACCCACCAACTGGCTACTGCCAGCTACCCAGCAACTGGCTAATGCCAGCTACCCACCAACTGGCTAACGCCAGCTACCCAGCAATTGGCTAATCCCAGCTACCCAGCAACTGGCTAGCGCCAGCTGCCCAGCAACTGGCGAACTCCGGCTACCCACCAATTAGCTGATGCCAGCTACCCAGCAACTGGCTACTGCCAGCTACCCAGCAACTGGCTAATGCGAGCTACCCACCAACTGGCCAATGCCAGCTACCCACCAACTGGCTAACGCCAGCTACCCACCAACTGGCTAATGCCAGCTACCCAGCAACTGGCTACCGCCAGCTACACAGCAACTGGCTACCGCCAGCTAACCAGCAACTGCTACCCACCAACTGGCTACTGCCAGTTACCCACAAACTGGCTAATGCCAGCTACCCAGCAACTGGCCAATGCCAGCTACCCAGCAACTGACTACCGCCAGCTACCCAGCAACTGGCTACTGCCAGCTACCCACCAACTGGCTAACGCCAGCTACCCACCAACTGGCTAACGCCAGCTACCCACCAACTGGCTACTGCCAGCTACCCACCAACTGGCTACTGCCAGCTACCCACCAACTGGCTAATGCCAGCTACCCACCAACTGGCTAACGCCAGCTACCCAGCAATTGGCTACCGCCAGCTACCCACCATCTGGCTAGCGCCAGCTACTCAGCAACTGGCTTATGCCAGCTACCCACCAACTGGCTAACGCCAGCTACCCAGCAACTGGCTAATGCCAGCTACCCACCAACTGGCTAGCGCCAGCTGCCCACCAACTGGCTAACACCAGCTACCCAGCAACTGGCTAACGCCAGCTGCCCACCAACTGGCTACTGCCAGCTACCCAGCAACCGGCTAACGCCCGCTACCCACCAACTGGCTAATGCCAGCTACCCACCAACTGGCCAATGCCAGCTACCCAGCAACTGGCCAATGCCAGCTACCCAGCAACTGCCACCCACCAACTGGCTACTGCCAGTTACCCACCAACTGGCTAATGCCAGCTACCCACCGACTGGCTTCTGCCAGCTACCTACCAACTGGCTACCGCCAGCAACCCAGCAACTGGCTACTGCCAGCTACTCAGCAACTGGCTAATGCCAGCTACCCACCAACTGGCTAATGCCAGCTACCCACCGACTGGCTACCGCCAGCTACCCAGCAACTGGCTAACGCCAGCTACCCAGCAACCGGCTAACGCCAGCTACCCAGCAACCGGCTAACGCCAGCTACCCAGCAACCGGCTAACGCCTTCTACCCACCAACTGGCTACTGCCAGCTACCCACCAACTGGCTAATGCCAGCTACCCAGCAACTGGCGAACTCCGGCTACCCAGCAATTAGCTGATGCCAGCTACTCAGCAGCTGGCTAATGCCAGCTACCAACCAACTGGCTAACGCCAGCTACCCACCAACTGGCTACTGCCAGCTACCCACCAACTGGCTACTGCCAGCTACCCAGCAACTGGCTAATGCCAGCTACCCACCAACTGGCTAACGCCAGCTACCCAGCAATTGGCTACCGCCAGCTACCCAGCAACTGGCTAATCCCAGCTACCCACCATCTGGCTAGCGCCAGCTGCCCAGCAACTGGCGAACTCCGGCTACCCACCAATTAGCTGATGCCAGCTACCCACCAACTGGCCAATGCCAGCTACCCACCAACTGGCTAACGCCAGCTACCCAGTAACTGGCTAATGCCAGCTACCCAGCAACTGGCTACCGCCAGCTAACCAGCAACTGCTACCCACCAACTGGCTACTGCCAGTTACCCACAAACTGGCTAATGCCAGCTACCCAGCAACTGGCCAATGCCAGCTACCCAGCAACTGACTACCGCCAGCTACCCAGCAACTGGCTACTGCCAGCTACCCAGCAACTGGCTAATGCGAGCTACCCACCAACTGGCTAATGCCAGCTACCCACCAACTGGCTAACGCCAGCTACCCAGCAATTGGCTACCGCCAGCTACCCAGCAACTGGCTAATCCCAGCTACCCACCATCTGGCTAGCGCCAGCTACACAGCAACTGGCTTATGCCAGCTACCCACCAACTGGCTAACGCCAGCTACCCACCAACTGGCTAACGCCAGCTACCCAGCAACTGGCTACTGCCAGCTACCCAGCAACTGGCTAATGCCAGCTACCCACCAACTGGCCAATGCCAGCTACCCAGCAACTGCCACCCACCAACTGGCTACTGCCAGTTACCCACCAACTGGCTAATGCCAGCTACCCACCGACTGGCTACTGCCAGCTACCCAGCAACTGGCTAACGCCAGCTACCTACCAACTGGCTACCGCCAGCAACCCAGCAACTGGCTACTGCCAGCTACCCACCAACTGGCTAATGCCAGCTACCCACCGACTGGCTTCCGCCAGCTACCCACCGACTGGCTTCCGCCAGCTACCCAGCAACTGGCTTCCGCCAGCTACCCAGCAACTGGCTAACGCCAGCTACCCACCAACTGGCTACTGCCAGCTACCCAGCAACCGGCTAACGCCCGCTACCCACCAACTGGCTAATGCCAGCTACCCACCATCTGGCTAGCGCCAGCTATCCAGCAACTGGCTAATGCCAGCTACCCACCATCTGGCTAGCGCCAGCTATCCAGCAACTGGCTAATGCCAGCTACCCACCAACTGGCTAATGCCAGCTACCCACCAACTGGCTAACGCCAGCTACCCACCAACTGGCTAACGCCAGCTACCCAGCAACTGGCGAACTCCGGCTACCCAGCAATTAGCTGATGCCAGCTATTCAGCAGCTGGCTAATGCCAGCTACCAACCAACTGGCTAACGCCAGCTACCCACCAACTGGCCAATGCCAGCTACCCAGCAACTGCCACCCACCAACTGGCTACTGCCAGTTACCCACCAACTGGCTAATGCCAGCTACCCACCGACTGGCTACTGCCAGCTACCCAGCAACTGGCTAACGCCAGCTACCTACCAACTGGCTACCGCCAGCAACCCAGCAACTGGCTACTGCCAGCTACCCACCAACTGGCTAATGCCAGCTACCCACCAACTGGCTAATGCCAGCTACCCACCGACTGGCTACCGCCAGCTACCCACCGACTGGCTTCCGCCAGCTACCCAGCAACTGGCTACCGCCAGCTACCCAGCAACTGGCTAACGCCAGCTACCCACCAACTGGCTACTGCCAGCTACCCAGCAACCGGCTAACGCCCGCTACCCACCAACTGGCTAATGCCAGCTACCCACCAACTGGCTAATGCCAGCTACCCACCAACTGGCCAATGCCAGCTACCCAGCAACTGCCACCCACCAACTGGCTACTGCCAGTTACCCACCAACTGGTTAATGCCAGCTACCCACCGACTGGCTTCTGCCAGCTACCTACCAACTGGCTACCGCCAGCAACCCAGCAACTGGCTACTGCCAGCTACCTACCAACTGGCTACCGCCAGCAACCCAGCAACTGGCTACTGCCAGCTACTCAGCAACTGGCTAATGCCAGCTACCCACCAACTGGCTAATGCCAGCTACCCACCAACTGGCTAATGCCAGCTACCCACCGACTGGCTAACGCCAGCTACCCAGCAACTGGCTACTGCCAGCTACCCAGCAATCGGCTAACGCCAGCTACCCAGCAACCGGCTAACGCCAGCTTCCCAGCAGCTGGCTAACGCCTGCTACCCACCAACTGGCTACTGCCAGCTACCCACCAACTGGCTAATGCCAGCTACCCAGCAACTGGCGAACTCCGGCTACCCAGCAATTAGCTGATGCCAGCTACTCAGCAGCTGGCTAATGCCAGCTACCAACCAACTGGCTAACGCCAGCTACCCACCAACTGGCTACTGCCAGCTACCCACCAACTGGCTACTGCCAGCTACCCAGCAACTGGCTAATGCCAGCGACCCACCAACTGGCTAACGCCAGCTACCCAGCAATTGGCTACCGCCAGCTACCCAGCAACTGGCTAATCCCAGCTACCCACCATCTGGCTAGCGCCAGCTGCCCAGCAACTGGCGAACTCCGGCTACCCACCAATTAGCTGATGCCAGCTACCCAGCAACTGGCTACTGCCAGCTACCCAGCAACTGGCTAATGCGAGCTACCCACCAACTGGCCAATTCCAGCTACCCACCAACTGGCTAACGCCAGCTACCCACCAACTGGCTAATGCCAGCTACCCAGCAACTGGCTACCGCCAGCTACACAGCAACTGGCTACCGCCAGCTAACCAGCAACTGCTACCCACCAACTGGCTACTGCCAGTTACCCACAAACTGGCTAATGCCAGCTACCCAGCAACTGGCCAATGCCAGCTACCCAGCAACTGACTACCGCCAGCTACCCAGCAACTGGCTACTGCCAGCTACCCACCAACTGGCTAACGCCAGCTACCCACCAACTGGCTAACGCCTGCTACCCACCAACTGGCTACTGCCAGCTACCCACCAACTGGCTACTGCCAGCTACCCACCAACTGGCTAACGCCAGCTACCCAGCAATTGGCTACCGCCAGCTACCCACCATCTGGCTAATCCCAGCTACCCACCATCTGGCTAGCGCCAGCTACTCAGCAACTGGCTTATGCCAGCTACCCACCAACTGGCTAACGCCAGCTACCCAGCAACTGGCTACTGCCAGCTACCCAGCAACTGGCTAATGCCAGCTACCCACCAACTGGCTAACGCCAGCTACCCACCGACTGGCTTACGCCAGCTACCTACCAACTGGCTACCGCCAGCAACCCAGCAACTGTTGCTACCCACCAACTGGCTACTGCCAGCTACCCAGCAACCGGCTAACGCCCGCTACCCACCAACTGGCTAATGCCAGCTACCCACCAACTGGCCAATGCCAGCTACCCACCAACTGGCCAATGCCAGCTACCCAGCAACTGGCCAATGCCAGCTACCCAGCAACTGGCCAATGCCAGCTACCCAGCAACTGCCACCCACCACTGGCTTCTGCCAGCTACCTACCAACTGGCTACCGCCAGCTACCCAGCAACTGGCCAATGCCAGCTACCCAGCAACTGCCACCCACCACTGGCTTCTGCCAGCTACCTACCAACTGGCTACCGCCAGCAACCCAGCAACTGGCTACTGCCAGCTACTCAGCAACTGGCTAATGCCAGCTACCCACCAACTGGCTAATGCCAGCTACCCACCAACTGGCTAATGCCAGCTACCCACCGACTGGCTAACGCCAGCTACCCAGCAACTGGCTACTGCCAGCTACCCAGCAACCGGCTAACGCCAGCTACCCAGCAACCGGCTAACGCCAGCTTCCCAGCAACCGGCTAACGCCAGCTTCCCAGCAGCTGGCTAACGCCTTTTACCCACCAACTGGCTACTGCCAGCTACCCACCAACTGGCTAATGCCAGCTACCCAGCAACTGGCGAACTCCGGCTACCCAGCAATTAGCTGATGCCAGCTACTCAGCAGCTGGCTAATGCCAGCTACCAACCAACTGGCTAACGCCAGCTACCCACCAACTGGCTAACGCCAGCTACCCACCAACTGGCTAACGCCAGCTACCCACCAACTGGCTACTGCCAGCTACCCACCAACTGGCTACTGCCAGCTACCCAGCAACTGGCTAATGCCAGCTACCCACCAACTGGCTAACGCCAGCTACCCAGCAACTGGCTAATCCCAGCTACCCACCATCTGGCTAGCGCCAGCTGCCCAGCAACTGGCGAACTCCGGCTACCTACCAATTAGCTGATGCCAGCTACCCAGCAACTGGCTACTGCCAGCTACCCAGCAACTGGCTACTGCCAGCTACCCACCAACTGGCCAATGCCAGCTACCCACCAACTGGCTAACGCCAGCTACCCACCAACTGGCTAATGCCAGCTACCCAGCAACTGGCTACCGCCAGCTACACAGCAACTGGCTACCGCCAGCTAACCAGCAACTGCTACCCACCAACTGGCTACTGCCAGTTACCCACAAACTGGCTAATGCCAGCTACCCAGCAACTGGCCAATGCCAGCTACCCAGCAACTGACTACCGCCAGCTACCCAGCAACTGGCTACTGCCAGCTACCCACCAACTGGCTAACGCCAGCTACCCAGCAACTGGCTACTGCCAGCTACCCAGCAACTGGCTAATGCGAACTACCCACCAACTGGCTAATGCCAGCTACCCACCAACTGGCTAATCCCAGCTACCCACCATCTGGCTAGCGCCAGCTACACAGCAACTGGCTTATGCCAGCTACCCACCAACTGGCTAACGCCAGCTACCCAGCAACTGGCTACTGCCAGCTACCCAGCAACTGGCTAATGCCAGCTACCCACCAACTGGCTAACGCCAGCTACCCAGCAATTGGCTACCGCCAGCTGCCCACCAACTGGCTAACGCCAGCTACCTACCAACTGGCTACCGCCAGCAACCCAGCAACTGGCTACTGCCAGCTACTCAGCAACTGGCTAATGCCAGCTACTCAGCAACTGGCTAATGCCAGCTACCCACCGACTGGCTACCGCCAGCTACCCACCGACTGGCTACCTCCAGCTACCCAGCAACTGGCTACCGCCAGCTACCCACCAACTGGCTACTGCCAGCTACCCAGCAACCGGCTAACGCCCGCTACCCAGCAACTGGCTAACGCCAGCTACCCACCAACTGGCTAATGCCAGCTACCCACCAACTGGCCAATGCCAGCTACCCAGCAACTGCCACCCACCAACTGGCTACTGCCAGTTACCCACCAACTGGCTAACGCCAGCTACCCACCAACTGGCTAACGCCAGCTACCCACCAACTGGCTACTGCCAGCTACCCACCAACTGGCTACTGCCAGCTACCCACCAACTGGCTACTGCCAGCTACCCAGCAACTGGCTACTGCCAGCTACCCACCAACTGGCTAACGCCAGCTACCCAGCAATTGGCTACCGCCAGCTACCCAGCAACTGGCTAATCCCAGCTACCCACCATCTGGCTAGCGCCAGCTGCCCAGCAACTGGCGAACTCCGGCTACCCACCAATTAGCTGATGCCAGCTACCCAGCAACTGGCTACTGCCAGCTACCCAGCAACTGGCTAATGCCAGCTACCCACCAACTGGCCAATGCCAGCTACCCACCAAATGCCAGCTACCAACCAACTGGCTAACGCCAGCTACCCACCAACTGGCCAATGCCAGCTACCCAGCAACTGCCACCCACCAACTGGCTACTGCCAGTTACCCACCAACTGGCTAATGCCAGCTACCCACCGACTGGCTACTGCCAGCTACCCACCGACTGGCTACTGCCAGCTACCCAGCAACTGGCTAACGCCAGCTACCTACCAACTGGCTACCGCCAGCAACCCAGCAACTGGCTACTGCCAGCTACCCACCAACTGGCTAATGCCAGCTACCCACCAACTGGCTAATGCCAGCTACCCACCGACTGGCTACCGCCAGCTACCCACCGACTGGCTTCCGCCAGCTACCCAGCAACTGGCTAACGCCAGCTACCCACCAACTGGCTACTGCCAGCTACCCAGCAACCGGCTAACGCCCGCTACCCACCAACTGGCTAATGCCAGCTACCCACCGACTGGCTAACGCCAGCTACCCACCGACTGGCTAACGCCAGCTACCCAGCAACTGGCTACTGCCAGCTACCCAGCAACCGGCTAACGCCAGCTACCCAGCAACCGGCTAACGCCAGCTTCCCAGCAGCTGGCTAACGCCTGCTACCCACCAACTGGCTACTGCCAGCTACCCACCAACTGGCTAATGCCAGCTACCCAGCAATTAGCTGATGCCAGCTACTCAGCAGCTGGCTAATGCCAGCTACCAACCAACTGGCTAACGCCAGCTACCCGCCAACTGGCTAACGCCAGCTACCCACCAACTGGCTAACGCCAGCTACCCACCAACTGGCTACTGCCAGCTACCCACCAACTGGCTACTGCCAGCTACCCAGCAACTGGCTAATGCCAGCTACCCACCAACTGGCTAACGCCAGCTACCCAGCAATTGGCTACCGCCAGCTACCCAGCAACTGGCTAATCCCAGCTACCCACCATCTGGCTAGCGCCAGCTGCCCAGCAACTGGCGAACTCCGGCTACCCACCAATTAGCTGATGCCAGCTACCCAGCAACTGGCTACTGCCAGCTACCCAGCAACTGGCTAATGCGAGCTACCCACCAACTGGCCAATGCCAGCTACCCACCAACTGGCTAACGCCAGCTACCCACCAACTGGCTAATGCCAGCTACCCAGCAACTGGCTACCGCCAGCTACACAGCAACTGGCTACCGCCAGCTACACAGCAACTGGCTACCGCCAGCTAACCAGCAACTGCTACCCACCAACTGGCTACTGCCAGTTACCCACAAACTGGCTAATGCCAGCTACCCAGCAACTGGCCAATGCCAGCTACCCAGCAACTGACTACCGCCAGCTACCCAGCAACTGACTACCGCCAGCTACCCAGCAACTGGCTACTGCCAGCTACCCACCAACTGGCTAACGCCAGCTACCCACCAACTGGCTAACGCCAGCTACCCACCAACTGGCTACTGCCAGCTACCCACCAACTGGCTAATGCCAGCTACCCACCAACTGGCTAACGCCAGCTACCCAGCAATTGGCTACCGCCAGCTACCCACCATCTGGCTAATCCCAGCTACCCACCCATCTGGCTAGCGCCAGCTACTCAGCAACTGGCTTATGCCAGCTACTCAGCAACTGGCTTATGCAGCTACTCAGCAACTGCTTATGCCAGCTACTCAGCAACTGGCTTATGCCAGGCTACCCACCAACTGGCTAACGCCAGCTACCCAGCAACTGGCTACTGCCAGCTACCCAGCAACTGGCTAATGCCAGCTACCCACCAACTGGCTAACGCCAGCTACCCACCGACTGGCTAGCGCCAGCTGCCCACCAACTGGCTTACGCCAGCTACCTACCAACTGGCTACCGCCAGCAACCCAGCAACTGTTGCGACCCACCAACTGGCTACTGCCAGCTACCCACCAACTGGCTACTGCCAGCTACCCAGCAACCGGCTAACGCCCGCTACCCACCAACTGGCTAATGCCAGCTACCCACCAACTGGCTAATGCCAGCTACCCACCAACTGCCAATGCCAGCTACCCAGCAACTGCCACCCACCACTGGCTTCTGCCAGCTACCTACCAACTGGCTACCGCCAGCTACCCAGCAACTGGCCAATGCCAGCTACCCAGCAACTGGCCAATGCCAGCTACCCAGCAACTGCCACCCACCACTGGCTTCTGCCAGCTACCTACCAACTGGCTACCGCAGCAACCCAGCAACTGGCTACTGCCAGCTACTCAGCAACTGGCTAATGCCAGCTACCCACCAACTGGCTAATGCCAGCTACCCACCAACTGGCTACCGCCAGCTCCCAGCAACTGGCTAACGCCAGCTACCCAGAAACTGGCTACTGCCAGCTACCCAGCAACCGGCTAACGCCAGCTACCCAGCAACCGGCTAACGCCAGCTTCCCAGCAACCGGCTAACGCCAGCTTCCCAGCAGCTGGCTAACGCCTTCTACCCACCAACTGGCTACTGCCAGCTACCCACCAACTGGCTAATGCCAGCTACCCAGCAACTGGCGAACTCCGGCTACCCAGCAATTAGCTGATGCCAGCTACTCAGCAGCTGGCTAATGCCAGCTACCAACCAACTGGCTAACGCCAGCTACCCACCAACTGGCTAACGCCAGCTACCCACCAACTGGCTACTGCCAGCTACCCACCAACTGGCTACTGCCAGCTACCCAGCAACTGGCTAACGCCAGCTACCCAGCAATTGGGTACCGCCAGCTACCCAGCAACTGGCTAATCCCAGCTACCCACCATCTGGCTAGCGCCAGCTGCCCAGCAACTGAGAACTCCGGCTACCCACCAATTAGCTGATGCCAGGTACCCAGCAACTGGCTACTGCCAGCTACCCAGCAACTGGCTACTGCCAGCTACCCAGCAACTGGCTACTGCCAGCTACCCAGCAACTGGCTAATGCCAGCTACCCAGCAACTGCGTACCGCCAGCTACCAGCAACTGCTACCCACCAACTGGCTACTGCCAGTTACCCACAAACTGGCTAATGCCAGCTACCCAGCAACTGGCCAATGCCAGCTACCCAGCAACTGACTACCGCCAGCTACCCAGCAACTGACTACCGCCAGCTACCCAGCAACTGGCTACTGCCAGCTACCCACCAACTGGCTAACGCCAGCTACCCACCAACTGGCTAACGCCAGCTACCCAGCAACTGGCTACTGCCAGCTACCCAAGCAACTGGCTAATGCCAGCTACCCACCAACTGGCTAACGCCAGCTACCCAGCAATTGGCTACCGCCAGCTACCCAGCAACTGGCTAATCCCAGCTACCCACCATCTGGCTAGCGCCAGCTACACAGCAACTGGCTTATGCCAGCTACCCACCAACTGGCTAACGCCAGCTACCCAGCAACTGGCTACTGCCAGCTACCCAGCAACTGGCTACTGCCAGCTACCCAGCAACTGGCTAACGCCAGCTACCCAGCGACTGCTAGCGCCAGCTGCCCACCAACTGGCTAACGCCAGCAACCCAGCAACTGGCTACTGCCAGCTACTCAGCAACTGGCTAATGCCAGCTACCCACCAACTGGCTAATTGCCAGCTACCCACCAACTGGCTAATGCCAGCTACCCCAGCAACTGGCCAATGCCAGCTACCCAGCAACTGACTACCGCCAGCTACCCAGCAACTGGCTACTGCCAGCTACCACCAACTGGCGTAACGCCAGCAACCCAGCAACTGGCTACTGCCAGCTACACAGCAACTGGCTTATTGCCAGCTACCCACCAACTGGCTAACGCCAGCTACCCAAGCAACTGGCTACTGCCAGCTACCCAGCAACTGGCTACTGCCAGCTACCCAGCAACTGGCTAACGCCAGCTACCCAGCGACTGGCTAAGCGCCAGCTGCCCACCAACTGGCTAACGCCAGCAACCCAGCAACTGGGCTACTGCCAGCTACTCAGCAACTGGCTAATGCCAGCTACACACCAACTGGCTAATGCCAGCTACCCACCAACTGGCTTCCAGTTACCCACCAACTGGCTACCGCCAGCTACCCACCAACTGCCAATGCCAGCTACCCAGCAACTGCCACCCACCAACTGGCTACTGCCAGTTACCCACCAACTGGCTAATGCCAGCTACCCACCGACTGGCTACTGCCAGCTACCCACCGACTGGCTACTGCCCCAGCTACCAGTTCAACTGGCTGACGCCAGCTACCTACCAACGGCTACCGCCAGCAACCCAGCAATTAGCTGATGCCAGCTACTCAGCAGCTGGCTAATGCCAGCTACCCACCAACTGGCTTATGCCAGCTACCCACCGACTGGCTAACGCCAGCTACCCACCACTGGCTAACGCCAGCTACCCAGCAATTGGCTACCGCCAGCTACCCAGCAACTGGCTAATCCCAGCTACCCACCATCTGGCTAGCGCCAGCTGCCCACCAACTGGCTAGCGCCAGCTGCCCACCAACTGGCTAGCGCCAGCTGCCCAGCAACTGGCGAACTCCGGCTACCCACCAATTAGCTGATGCCAGCTACCCAGCAACTGGCTACCTGCCAGCTACCCAGCAACTGGCTAATGCCAGCTACCCAGCAACTGGCTACCGCCAGCTACCAGCAACTGGCTACCGCCAGCTAACCAGCAACTGCTACCCACCAACTGGCTACTGCCAGTTACCCACAAACTGGCTAATGCCAGCTACCAGCAACTGGCTAATGAAAGCTACCCAGCAACTGGCTAATGCCAGCTACCCAGCAACTGGCTAATGCCAGCTACCCAGCAACTGGCTACCGCCAGCTACCCAGCAACTGGCTACCGCCAGCTACCCACCATCTGGCTAGCGCCAGCTACCCCACCAACTGGCTACCGCCAGCTACCCAGCAACTGGCTAATGCCAGCTACCCACCAACTGGCTGATGCCAGCTACCAAGCAACTGGCTACCGCCAGCTACCCAGCAACTGGCTACCGCCAGCTACCCACCAACTGGCTAATGCCAGCTACCCACCAACTGGCTAATGCCAGCTACCCACCAACTGCTGATGCCAGCTACCAAGCAACTGGCTACCGCCAGCTACCCAGCAACTGGCTAATGCCAGCTACCCACCAACTGGCTACCGCCAGCTACCCAGCAACTGGCTACCGCCAGCTATTCACCAACTGGCTACTGCCAGCTACCCAGCAACTGGCTACTGCCAGCTACCCAGCAACTGGCTTAAGCCAGCTACCCACCAACTGGCTGATGCCAGCTACCAAGCAACTGGCTACCGCCAGCTACCCAGCAACCGGCTAACGCCAGCTACCCAGCAACCGGCTAACGCCAGCTTCCCAGCAGCTGGCTAACGCCTTCTACCCACCAACTGGCTACTGCCAGCTACCCACCACTGGCTAATGCCAGCTACCCAGCAACTGGCAAACTCCGGCTACCCAGCAATTAGCTGATGCCAGCTACCCACCACTGGCTAATGCCAGCTACCCAGCAACTGGCTACCGCCAGCTACCCAGCAACTGGCTACCGCCAGCTAACCAGCAACTGGCTTATGCCAGCTACCCAGCAACTGGCTTATGCCAGCTACCCAGCAACTGGCTACTGCCAGCTACCCAGCAACTGGCTACTGCCAGCTACTCAGCAACTGGCTAATGCCAGCTACCTACCGACTGGCTACTGCCAGCTACCAGCAACTGGCTACTGCCAGCTACCTACCGACTGGCTACTGCCAGCTACTCAGCAACTGGCTTATGCCAGCTACCCAGCAACTGGCTACTGCCAGCTACCCAGCAACTGGCTAACGCCAGCTAACTGGGCTAGCGCCAGCTACCCACCCAACTGGCTAGCGCCAGCTACCCACCAACTGGCTAGCGCCAGCTGCCCACCAACTGGCTAGCGTCAGCTGCCCAGCAACTGGCGAACTCCGGCTACCCTCCAATTAGCTGATGCCAGCTACTCAGCAACTGGCTAATGCCAGCTACCCACCAACTGGCTAATGCTAGCTACCCACAAACTGGCTACTGCCAGCTACTCAGAAACTGGCTAATGCCAGCTACCCACCAACTGGCTACTGCCAGCTACCCACCAACTGGCCAATGCCAGCTACCCACCAACTGGCTAATGCCAGCTACCCAGCAACTGGCTACCGCCAGCTACCCAGCAACTGGCTACCGCCAGCTACCCACCATCTGGCTACCGCCAGCTAACCAGCAACTGGCTTATGCCAGCTACCCAGCAACTGGCTTATGCCAGCTACCCAGCGACTGGCTTATGCCAGCTACCCAGCAACTGGCTACTGCCAACTACCCACCGACTGGCTACTGCCAGCTACCCAGCAACTGGCTAATGCCAGCTACCTACCGACTGGCTACTGCCAGCTACTCAGCAACTGGCTACTGCCAGCTACTCAGCAACTGGCTACTGCCAGCTACTCAGCAACTGGCTACTGCCAGCTACTCAGCAACTGGCTTATGCCAGCTACTCAGCTACTGCTTATGCCAGCTACCCAGCAACTGGCTATTGCCAGCTACCCACCGACTGGCTACTGCCAGCTACCCAGCAACTGGCTAGCGCCAGCTGCCCAGCAACTGGCGAACTCCGGCTACCCTCCAATTAGCTGATGCCAGCTACTCAGCAACTGGCTAATGCCAGCTACCCACCAACTGGCTAATGCTAGCTACCCAGCAACTGGCTACTGCCAGCTACTCAGCAACTGGCTACTGCAGCTACCCACCAACTGGCTGATGCCAGCTACTCAACAACTGGCTAATGCCAGTTACTCAACAACTGGCTAATGCCAGCTACCCAACAACTGGCTACCGCCAGCTACCCAGCAACTGGCTAATGCCAGCTACCCACCAACTGGCTTCCAGTTACCCACCAACTAGCTATGCCAGCTACCCACCGACTGGCTACTGCCAGCTACCCACCGACTGGCTACTGCCAGCTACCCAGCAAACTGGCTAATGCCAGCTACCCACCGACTGGCTACTGCCAGCTAACCAGCAACTGGCTAATGCCAGCTACCCACCAACTGCTACCCAGCAATTGGCTACCGCCAGCTACCCACCAATTGGCTGAAGCCAGCTACCCAGCAACTGGCTATCGCCAGCTACTCAACAACTGGCTAATGCCAGCTACCACCCAACTGGCTACTGCCATCTACCCACCAACTGGCTACTGCCAGCTACCCAGCAACTGGCTACTGCCAGCTACCCAGCAACTGGCTAATGCCAGCTACCCACCGACTGGCTACCGCCAGCTACCCACCACTGGCTACCGCCAGCTACCCACCAACTGGCTACTGCCAGCTACCCAGCAACTGGCTATGCCAGCTACCCACCAAATGGCCAATGCCAGCTACCCACCAACTGGCTAACGCCAGCTACCCACCAACTGGCTAATGCCAGCTACCCAGCAACTGGCTACCGCCAGCTAACCAGCAACTGCTACCCACCAACTGGCTACTGCCAGTTACCCACAAACTGGCTAATGCCAGCTACCCACCGACTGGCTACTGCCAGCTACCCACCGACTGGCTACTGCCAGCTACCCAGCAACTGGCTAATGCCAGCTACCCACCAACTGGCTAACGCCAGCTACCCTGCAACTGGCGAACTCCGGCTACCCAGCAATTAGCTGATGCCAGCTACTCAGCAGCTGGGTAATGCCAGCTACCCACCAACTGGCTAACGCCAGCTACCCACCGACTGGCTGCCGCCAGCTAACCACCAACTTGCTACTGCCAGCTACCCAGCAACTGGCTAATGCCAGCTAGCTACCAACTGGCCAATGCCAGCTACCCACCAACTGGCTAATCCCAGCTGGACCACCATCTGGCTGCCGCCAGCTACCCAGCAAACTGGCTAATCCCAGCTACCCACCATCTGGCTACCGCCAGCTACCCACCATCTGGCTACCGCCAGCTACCAGCAACTGCTAATGCCAGCTACCCACCAACTGGCTACTGCCAGCTACCCAGCAACTGGCTAATGCCAGCTACCCACAAACTGGCCAATGCCAGCTACCCAGCAACTGGCTAATGCCAGCTACCCACAACTGGCCAATGCCAGCTACCAGCAACTGGCTAATGCCAGCTACCCAGCATCTGGCTAATGCCAGCTACCCACCAACTGCTAGCCACCAACTGGCTATCTGCCAGCTACCCAGCAACTGGCTTATGCCAGCTACCCAGCAACTGGCTTATGCCAGCTACCCAGCAACTGGCTTATGCCAGCTACTCAGCAACTGGCTAATGCCAGCTACCTACCGACTGGCTACTGCCAGCTACTCAGCAACTGGCTTATGCCAGCTACCCACCGACTGGCTACTGCCAGCTACCCAGCAACTGGCTAACGCCAGCTACCCAGCAACTGGCTATTGCCAGCTACTCAGCAACTGGCTAATGCCAGCTACCCACCAACTGGCTAATGCCAGCTACCCACCAACTGGCTAGCGCCAGCTACCCACCAACTGGCTAGCGCCAGCTACCCACCAACTGGCTAGCGCCAGCTGCCCAGCAACTGGCGAACTCCGGCTTACCCACCAATTAGCTGATGCCAGCTACTCAGCAACTGGCTAATGCCAGCTACCCAGCAACCGGCTAACGCCAGCTACCTACCGACTGGCTACTGCCAGCTACTCAGCATGTGGCTTATGCCAGCTACCCACCGACTGGCTACTGCCAGCTACCCACCGACTGGCTACTGCCTGCTACTCAGCAACTGGCTAATGCCAGCTACCCACCACTGGCTAGCGCCAGCTACCCACCAACTGGCTAGCGCCAGCTGCCCAGCAACTGGCGAACTACCGGCTACCCACCAATTAGCTGATGCCAGCTACTCAGCAACTGGCTAATGCCAGCTACCCAGCAACCGGCTAACGCCAGCTACCTACCGACTGGCTACTGCCAGCTACTCAGCATGTGGCTTATGCCAGCTACCCACCGACTGGCTACTGCCAGCTACCCACCGACTGGCTACTGCCAGCTACCCACCGACTGGCACTGCCAGCTACCCAGCAACTGGCTACTGCCAGCTACCCAGCAACTGGCTACTGCCAGCTACCCAGCAACTGGCTACTGCCAGCTACCCAGCAACTGGCTATTGCCAGCTACTCAGCCACTGGCTAATTCCAGCTCCCACCAACTGGCTAGCGCCAGCTACCCACCAACTGGCTAGCGCCAGCTGCCCAGCAACTGGCGAACTCCGGCTACCCACCAATTAGCTGATGCCAGCTATCCAGCAACTGGCTACCGCCAGCTACCCACCAACTGCTAGCCACCAACTGGCTACTGCCAGCTACCCAGCAACTGACTTATGCCAGCTACCCAGCAACTGACTTATGCCAGCTACCCAGCAACTGACTTATGCCAGCTACCCAGCAACTGGCTTATGCCAGCTACCCACCGACTGGCTACTGCAGCTACCCAGCAACTGGCTAGCGCCAGCTACCCACCAACTGGCGAACTCCGGCTACCCACCAATTAGCTGATGCCAGCTACTCAGCAACTGGCTAATGCCAGCTACCCACAAACTGGCTAATGCTAGCTACTCAGCAACTGGCTAATGCCAGCTACCCACCAACTGGCTAATGCCAGCTACCCACCAACTGGCTGATGCCAGCTACTCAACAACTGGCTAATGCCAGCTACCCACCAACTGGCAAATGCCAGCTACCCACCAACTGGCTTCCAGTTACCCACCAACTGGCTAATGCCAGCTACCCACCGACTGGCTACTGCCAGCTACCCACCGACTGGCTACTGCCAGCTACCCAGCAACTGGCTAATGCCAGCTACCCACCGACCTGGCTACT